>PVLD010011727.1:0-63855 GCA_004027595.1 Dinomys branickii
GTATTCTCGGGGCGCCTTGACCCAGCAAACCCCTCTGTCCTCTTCCGGCGGCGCTTGGGACCCCCCGCGCGGCTCGCCCGACACGCGCGAAACGTGGGATTGCCGGGCGTCTCCGCCGCTAACAAGCCGATCTCTGTCGGGAGTCGTTGGGGGGCTGCGCCGGCTCGGGGGGCGGGAGGGATTGAGGGGTCCGCGCTCTCAGGGCGCTAGGACCCAGCAAATTCCTCTCTCCTCTTCCAGCGGCTTTTGGGGCCCTCCGCGCGGCTCGCCCGACACGCGCGAAACGTGGGACCGCTGGGCGTCTCCGCCGCTAGCAAGCCGATCTCTGTTGGGAGTCGCCGGGGGGTTGCACCGTCTCGGGGGGGCGGGAGGGCCCGAGGCGGTCGCGCTCCCACTGCGCCTGGACCGATCCCCGCTTCTTCCCCGCGGGGATCGTCCCCGGCTCCCAGCGTCTGGGACTTTCCCACGTCTCGACCCGGCAGCCTGGTCAGCCCTACCACATCTCCCCCGGCATCTCAGAGAAATACGCCCAGTTTAAACTACCCAGCCGAGGTTCCGGCATTCACGCTCACCAAGTCTGTCTCGAGCTGGTGGTGTTTATTAAGGAGGTTCGCTCCCTTGCTGCTCACCCGGTCGCCATCTTCCCCGGATCCCCTGTGTTGGTGTTTCTGATTCTGTTATTGGAGTCTCCTGGCTTTTGATTCTCCTGAATGGCTAGATCAGAGTACTACTGGATAGCAAGTTCCAAAATTGATTCACCGATCAAATGTTACCAGGTTTGGGGTTGCTTGCCTCTCCTTCTGGAGTTGGATTCCAGGTTCTTCTCATCTAGAACAAATAATTGAATGAAATGAAAACAAATAGTAGTGGAAAAAGTTTATCTGGAAAAAGTAAGTGAAGAGTAAGGGAGAAACTGGCTCTATAGAGTGAGCTTGGACTGGGTAAAAGCGGAAGCTATTAAGATAAAAGAATACTCTGGAGAAAGTGGGTGGGCTATCATGAGGAAAGCCAGGATAGTAAGCACTTTTTGGTGTCTGTGTCCTTTTATGCTGTCCAAATCTTAAAGAAACACAGAAGAACTTCTATATACAGGTCCTGAGAGGCAGTGCTGAGATTCCATATCTCAGGCTGGTGTCATGTCTCGAGCATTCTACTGAAAACCTGCTCAGTTCTACTCTGGTAACTGTTTTGCACATGTGATCCAGGATCATGTAATTTACAGGTCACGCCTACTTTCCCAGCCAGCTATGCTACACCTTAATCTCCTATGTTAATTCTAATGGATAACTGAATTACACTTTCCACTCCTAAAGGTCAGTTCCTTTCAAACAGGAAACTCCGTTGGAGGGGTCAATGGCAGCTTTATTTTTAGGATATTTTCTTTAAGTTTAATTAATGTTTCCTTCTATGGCTGTTGATTGTTCAGATGTTTCCAGCTTAGAGTAATTTTTATACCACTTTGATGGACTGTTAATCCCTTCATCCACCTCATTTGAAGCTTCACAGGAACTTTCACAAACAAGAAGCTAGGTTTATTATTCTGGAGAGTAGTCTCCTTGGAAGTTGGGCAATAAATTCCATAGGGAAAGAACTATATAAATTATAAAGAGGAAACAAAAGAAAAACAAAGATTAATTGTTGGAGTAGGATATAAACTCAGTTTCTGAGTCCAGAATTTTATCACTGCATTCAAAGCATTTTGAATATAGTATTTTGAGTTGGTAGTGTAAGAAGGGTAAGATGGTGGATTCCCAGTTTATAGTCTGGATATCTTTGGTGATACCATTCCGCATGAGATCTGTCACAAGGATGAGTTCTTTGGGTACTTACTTCAGTGATAGCAGAAATGAAAACTGAGGCAATAGTGCAAATCCACAGGGAAAAACTTTCATTGAGAAGAAAAAAATGGGAAAGGGCCTTCAACTTTAAGAGAAGAAAAACTGAAGGGAGTACACAATTTTGATGGAGAAAATCAGAGTGGCCCAGTCAAGACTTTAAAGGTATTGTTTGGTCTAGTAGCTTTCCTTTGGGTCATGAATATGGGATATTTTTAAATTCTTCTTTGTGTTTTACAGTATTTCTTTCTAGAGTAAGATATGAATCCGAGGCTATTTTTATCCTTGTGGACAACACGGTACTATCCTGTAGTAATAGAATACCTGATCCTTCTGATAAAAAATAGAAGATATAGGATATAAAATAAACATTTAAAAAAACAGTAGCCTTACTATACACCAATAATGGACTGAGGAAGAAATCAGGAAAACGACTTCATTCACAGTAGCTGAAAACCACAAACATAGGAAAATAAGGGATCATCTAACCAAGGAGGTAAAAGACTTCTACAATGAAAATTTCAGAACACTAAAGAAAGAGCTTGAAGGAGACACCAGAAAATGAGACAACCTCCTATGTTCATAGATTGGCAGAATTAGTGTTGTCAAAAGGCCATATTACCAAGTGATCTATAGAGTCAATGCAATCCTCATCTAAATACCACTGATGTTCTTGAGAGTACTAAAAAGGATTCCCAAAACCCAAATGGAAACACAAAGACACAGAATGTGAAAAGCAATTTTAAGCAGAAATACCAAAGATTGAGGCATCATAATACTAGATTTCAAATTATGATACAAAGCTGTACTTAAAAAAACAGCATGATACTGGTACAAAAATAGATATGCAGCCCAGTGGAACACAGTAGTGGGCACAGAAACAAACATATACAACTACAGCCATCTGATTCAGGAAAAAGAGCCAAAAATACACTTTGGAGAAAAAAACAACCTCTTTAGCAAATGGTGATAGGAAAATTGGATAGCCATGTGTAGAAGGTCGAGACTAGATCCCTATCTCTGATCTTATACAAAAATCAATGCAAAATGGATCAAAGACCTAGGTGTAAGACTTGAAACTTTGAAACCACTAAAAGGAAACAGAAGGTAAATACTTGAGGCCTTAGACACAGGCAGACATCCTAAATAGTATTCCAATAGCACAGGAAATACTGCTAAGGAACAAATAGAATTACACGAAAAAGTCTCTGTAAAAATTCCTTATGATGCATGTTATCATTATGTATACCTAAAATGTGTCAATAAAGTTAGTTAAAAAGTATCTGTGCATCAAAGGAAATAATTAACACAATTAAGAAACAGTCTACAGAATGGGAGAAAATCTTTACCAGATACTTTCCTGACAGATAATTATATCTAGAATACATAAAGAATTCAAAAATCTTAGCACAAAACAGGAAATAGCCCAATCAATAAATAGGACAATAGCCAGATTTAGGCCAGCAAACACTGAAAGAGAGATGAATGTAAACACAGGTGACAGAGAGTATCTTCGTGGAAGATCATAGGACTCCATTGAAATGCAGAACTGAACTGTCTCAAGCTTCCAGATTTATTAAGAAACAACAAAGACAGTATTCTGTGGAGTGTAGATGTTTGTTTCAGGTTATCAAGGCACGGTGACAATTTGGCTGAATTACTGATTTTTATCTGATTGTCCCCTAGGGAGCATCCTTGTTTCCCGTATGAGGCCTATCTCTACTCAAAACACCCCATCTTCAACATGTTCTGGTTCCTTGGAGTTAGCAGTCACCCACCTGCATGTCTCCAAATTGACCCAAGCAGACGTTGACCCACTGGGCTGCACAAGGAAGTCCACAGCAAATGTTTTGAACAAGCATTCTCAAAGAAATTCAAGTGTCTAATAAATTTATGAAGTAAAGTTCAGCATCCTTAGTCATTAGGGTAATGCCAATGAAAATTACCCTGAGACTATATGTCACCGCCATCAGAAGGGCCTTCACGAAGAATACAAAAAATTCCCTAAACTATAAATGCTACTGAAGATTCAGAAATAAAGGAAAACCTTCTATACTGTTGGTGGGAATGTAAAGTAATACAGTTGCTATGGAAATCAGTATGAGGGTTCCTCAAAACCTAAAGTAGAACTAAAATTTGATCCAACTATATCACTCCTTGGTATATACCTGATTAATTAAAGTCAACATAGTAGAGAGACACTTGCAGAGCCACATTTATTGTGGCATGATATGGAACCAGCCTACAAAAAACTAACAAAACAATAATGAAGACAAAATAAAACAACACAAAAACAACAAAAACAATACATGGTCTCAAAACAAAATGATAGGAATTAACAACAGTTCGTACACTGCATACTGTTATCTTCAGTGAAGTTGCTTAGTCCACCATATGTAAGAACATAATATTGATCAAACAATCAAAGACAGTAACAAGTAATAAACAAAATATTGGAAATAAAGTTCTGGAAATATTTATATAAATAATGGTTACTGCTGAATGTGGTGAACATGGGTGTAATCCCAGCACCAAGAAGACTGAGGCAAGAGAATTTCCAGTTCAAGGTTAGCCTGTGCTACATAGTGAGTTCAAGGGCAACCTGGACTATATAGTCAGACTCTGTTTCAAAAAAGAAGCAAGCACAAACTTAGCCATAAAATATAAATAGGTAATATTTCTTATTTGATAAAATTTTCATACAAAGACATATTTATTAAAACTATCATTTTCTAACATTTCATTTTAGAAAGTGAAAGAATGAATCTTTTGAGATTTCTAGAGGTCCTCTGAGAAGTCTTGGTGAATTAAAAAAGATTTAATTTACACCTTTTGGGGAGTGTTTTTGTTACTTTTCTCTCATGGCTGAGACAAAATACCTGATGCCCAAAATTAAGGAAGGAAAGAGTTATTTAGTTCACAGTCTGTGGAGGTTTCAGTCCATATGCAGCTGGCTCCAAGGCAGGGTGGCACATGGCAGAGGGCAACAGTTCATTAGCAGTGGAAGGTAGCAAAAGCAACAAAGTGCAAAAAGGAGAAGGGTGGCAAGCAGCCTCTTTCCCTCTCTTGCATGTATGCAAACTGTCTGCCTGAGGGTGGGTGTAACACTCACATCCATAATTCCACTGGACCATGAATCAATCATAAATTCTAAAAGCATACTCTGTGACTGCATGAGGAATTGGGAGAACATGTAGATACAAACTATAATAGGGGGATATCAAAAGTTGACTAAATGTCAAAAGATTTAAACACTTGTTTAGGTTGGATCATAGGTCACTGAAAAACAATGATTAGTTATCTATCTAGACAAAGTGGAAATAACCTATTTTAAAGATACCTAGAGAGTGTAACATGATTAATTAGAAAACCCCAAAATTTAGTTGTTTTAACAGTAAGAAAATTTATTTTTCTTAAGTAATTGATAATGTGATAATGTGATAGAGACAGGGAATGATTCTTAAAAGACACAGAATCTATTTCCTAGATGGGTTACTGTAAAGGTAAGGAAAAACTTATGATCTTTTAGTAAGGGCAAACCAATAGCTTAAGAAATTGTCATTTTAAAAGCAAGAAAAAAAGCCTACTTTTGTGTCAGTGTGCTATATGGTACTGATTTTCATTTTAAAATGTATCTAATCTAGTTAGCTTATCAGGACAAAAATCTGTTTATATAGATCTTTTACAATGCTCTATTGCCGATTCAAGTTTCTTCCTACTCTTAATTTGAGAACAGTATGAAAAAAATTTCCAAACTACTGATTTAGGCAAAAGTATTCTATTTTTACCCCTTTAAGAAACACATATTTTTGGTATACTTTGCCTACAAAGTTGTCTCCTTTCATTCTTCTGATTTCCTATAATTTCATATGTATATATTGATTACAGTTTTTATAATGTGTAATCTTCATTTCACAGAGAAAAGTTGGAGGAAGACATGTATGAATTGACTGTCATATACTGGCATCTCATAGTCAGTTAGTGTACCTCATGAATATACCACCTCATAATCTAGAGATACATGCTTCTTTTAAAGTGTTTCTCATCAAAGAGAACATTTATTAATACACCAAATATCTTTAGTCTCTTTGAAAGATAAGAAGTCAAACTTGTATAAACATAAACTTATGCTATATAAACTTATTATCATAAATTATCATGTGTTTCTGTAGGTTTTTGCTCAGAAATATTTAGATTCTTAATAAATGAATGTCACTTAGCCTAACCAAAAGAAATTATTTTGATCAGATATATTGTAAAATGCAGTTACTGTTGATAAAGTTAGAATAATCACTCAGTTTGACTAGCTTTAAATCTCTGTGTTCTGTAATCTGAAAAATGTATTAGATATAATACTAATTTAAATAACATCCTTAGAATAAATATGCGGTATGAAATCACATTTAATGCTGACAACCCTAAAGTTATGCTAATTTTTTTATTAAATAAAAATATCAAACCATTTTTGTTTTCCAACACAGTATGAGTTTAAAATTAACAGTAGTTTCTATATTGCTGAGTTTCTGATACAGCTTATTTATGTAAATGCTTATTTTTCTCTAAGACAATTAGAATAGAACTACTTTGAGGGATTTCACAAATTAGTATGTCAATACCATCTGGAAGGTAAGAAAATATAACACATATATAACATGTGCATAAATATCCATATGCACAAACACACAGATGAATACAAACAGAGATCTTTTGGCTTTCATTCTAAAATTTTAGTCATGAGTTCAGCATAAATATTGTAATACCAAGCTCACTAGTTTATGGAAGAGTTCTCATCTTTGCTCTGTACAGTATTTATATCTGAATTGTGTTTCTAGCACATGGAAAACATTAAATTTATCTGCTCCATATAAAATATTTTTTAAACCAATATTTGTGGAAAAGATTTTTAAGATTTTCGTGTGTCCCTAGATGTAATTTTATGAAGACTGTGGATTAAATTTTGGAGAGGGTTGGAGAGACATCAGGAAGCCATCTCTGTGTCTCCAAAGACCACTGAGATGGATAAAATGTCCAATATATTTCCAGTTAGCCTCAGTAGCTTCTGAAGGCTGCTTGGGTGGTGGTGGTGTTGACATAGGGGAATGAAACACCCAACCTGCTAGATATCTGAAATGGTGAGTTTGTGTCCTTCAAAATCAAGGAATGAATTCTAGGAACAATGGGGGTTAAGAGCAGGAATAATTTATTGAGAGAAAGAAAGCTTCTGTCTGAGAAAGACAGCAGGGGCCCCAGAAAGTGGTTGCCTATCAACTCCACTTCTCAAGGATGTTTTATAGACCAAAGTCACAAGTTGAGGTAGGCTTAAGGTAGAACAAAACTATAACCAATCAATAAGATTACAATTATAGTTGCTTAGGTAATACTGATCCAATGGCAAATCATAGGATGGGTGTGAGTTGGGACAAAACTGTGGCCAACCAATGTGTACACAATAAAAATAGCTGCTAGGGTAATATTGATTAAATAGGGATCAAATGTAGAGACAAGTCACATAGCAAGTGCACGTGGAATGGACAAGGACTTTTCTGGAAGGGGTGGGTTAAGGAGGTTTGGTCCTCAACCCCAGGTGATTGATGCCTATTTAGAATATAGGCATCAACTATCATGTGTAATCTTCATTTCACAGAGAAAACTAGGAAGAAGACATCTGTGAATTGGCTGTCATATACTTGAATTTTGTAGCCAGTTAGTGCACCTCATGAATATACTGCTTCATAATGTAGAGATGTATACTCCTTTACAATAACAAAAGTGTTTTTCACCAAAGACTACATTTATCAATATACTCAAATATCTTTAGTCTCTTATCCCTAGGGGAAGTGTATGGGTGAGTAGTTCTTTTTCTTGAAGTCTGGCCTTTAGTGAATATGCTTCCAGACACAATTGCTTTCGACCTCTAGAGGGCCCAGCCCTGTCTGACTGCCTGCAACGTTTCCATCTAACTTAGCTATCTATAACAGTATCTCTGAGACTGTTGAGATTCCCTGATTGGACCACTAGGCTACAGGTTGAGTGACTACAGGGAGCTGAGGACTGGGTCAGAATCTTAGAGCAGCTAGGGAGATATTACATTTTTTCAGAACAGCCACTGATGTTGTAAGTTCTTCTTAGTATAAATTTTTTAGTAAGAAAAAAAATCAATTGGATAACCACCCTATGGAGACTCAAATAGTCATCCTGAGTTTCAAGGGACTGAGTGTTAATTGGTACTCAGCTAGAGCAAATTTTGATAATAAAGTTCTGGGTGGCAGATGATTTACATATAAAAAAGGAAGAAAAATGAATTATAATTGTAAATTTGGTTGGAACAGATTATAGAGAAAGTTGCACCAGTATCAATTTTTAGAGAAAGCTAGTCAAGGATGGCTAAGACCTGACATCAGCCTGAGGAGAGGGTGATTCAAAACTGACATCACCACTGGAATCTTTGCAACTTGTTATGCCTTGTGTCTGGATGTCTCCCCAAAGCCTCATGCAGTTATGAGGTGGGCTTCTAGAGTTTGTAATTGATCCATGGTCTAGTGCTGGGATTATGGGTGTGAGAGCTACACCAGCTGTTATGGTTTGTGTCTGGATGTCCCCTGAAAACCACATGCAGTCATGGGTGCAGGTTTCTTGAGTTTATGATTGATCCGTGGTCCAAGGTTGGAATTATGGGTGTGAATGCTACACCCGTCCTGGGGTGGGTAGTGTGCATACATTGTAAGAGAGGGAAAGAGGCTGCTCCCCACCCCTCCTCCCTTTTGCTTTTGCTGTCTTCCACAGCTATGAACTATTTCCCTCTGCCATGTGACCCTCTACCTTGGAGTCAGCTGAATATTGATGGAAACTTACACAAACTTTAAGTTAAATAAACCTTTCCTTCCTTAATTTTGGGCATTGAATATTTCGTCTCAGCAATGAGAAAAAGAAATCAAGACACTGTTGTGTTCTCTCACCATACCCCACTCTCTCCTGTCGAGCATACTTATTTTCCTAATTTTACTTGGCCCAAATTTGCTCTGCAGAGCCTGGTTCTTTTCATACCTTTAATAAATATAAACCATTACTAGCATTTGTACTTGTCTTGACCATTTCTTTGTTCAAGACAGAAAGAACCTAGAAACAGTCTCTAAAAGACCACAGCACCCCCTCCAAATCCAGTAATAATAGTGGCCTTGAAAGAACAAAACTATAACAATTTGGACTTCACAAGTATAACAGACTCTGTTCTTTAAAAGATATCATTAAATAAGTAAAAGCAAAGCACCCATTAGGAGAAATAATCACAACACATATGTTATGGTTGATACATTGTGTCAACTTGGGGAGTCTAGAGGTTTGGCTGAGTGATTCAGCAGGAAGTCAGGGTGCTTACTTTGTATACAGCCTGAGCCTGTGGAAGAGGAGGGCATGGAGACTGTGTGAGAGCTACACGCCCCCTGGGTGGAGGTAGGCTGTTTACAGTGTAAGGGAAGAGAAGAGGCTGCTTGCAGCCATTCCTCCCTTTTGCTGGTTGTTTTGCTGTGCTGTGCTGCCATGAATAGTTTGCCCTCTGCCATGTGCCACTCTGCCTCTTAACCAGTCAAGTATGGACTGAAACCTCCACAAACTGTAAGCTAAATAAACCTTTCCTTCCTTCATTTTGGGTGTTGGGTATTTTGTCTCAGCAATGAGAGAAAAGTAACCGAGACACATATATCTAACAGAGGGCTTGTACCCAGAATATATAAAGAACTCTTACAAATCAATCATAGAAGGAAAAATTCACTAAATATGGGAAAAGACTTTGATATTCATTCCATATTAGAAGAGTCATGAATGGGCAAAACACATAGAAAAAGATGTTTAATGTTATTAGTTATCAGTGAACAGCATCATGGGTAAAATTTAAAAAACTGATCATACCATGTATTAATGAGGAGTGGGGCAAACCAAAATTCTACACAATTTTTGATGGAATGCCAAAATAATATTTAATCACTTTTTAAAAACCCAGCTTGGCAGCTAATTAGTATGTGAAGTATATTTTAATTTATAAATTTCACTTTTAAGTACAGGAAAGTAATGAAAACTTTGATCTATGAACAAACAAGTGTTTTACTAACTTTGTTCATGATAGCTCTGTCTTGATTACTTTTGTTTCATTGCTGAGACAAAATACTTGACACTCAAAATTAAGGAAGGAAAAGTTTATTTAGCCTGTAGTTCTCTTTCTTAGTTGGGCTCTTCTCTGGTTTTGGTAGCAGGGTAATGCTTGCTTCTAGGAATGAATTTGGTAATATTGCTTTCCTTTCAATTTCATTAAAGAGTCTGAGAAGTAATAGTATGAGGTCTTCTCTGAGTTTCTTGTAGACTTCAGCAGTGAATCCATCCGAGCTTGGGCTGTTCTTTGATGGTAGGTTTTTAATTACATCCTTGATTTCATTTTCTCTTGGGCAAGCTCTGCTCCCTCCTGGCAGGTTTCCTTAGATGATCCGTGCTCCTGGCTTTTTCAAACTTCTGGGGTCTCCACTGCACCTTTGGCTTCACCCTCACAGCTTCACACACTGCCCTCTTAGAGGCATGCTACCTGACCTCCCAGTCCTTCTGAAATCAGGGTGGAAGTTTTCTTAACCCTACAACTCTTTCATTCAGCATGCACCTGGAAGCAGCTCCATGTAGATGATGTCAAGGTGTGCTGCCAGCTGGAGCAGTATCCAGGCTTTCTGCTGTCTTTGCTGTAGGGGTTGAGTGCCTGGATTGCTGAGAACTCTGAATCAAATTCTAAAGAATAAATTTTCTTTGCTGCTACTATTTAAGAACATGGTGCAGCCACTGCCATTCTGAAACATGGCTTTCTCCTCAAAGCAAAGCCTTTCACTTTTACAGTTTTGAGGCCACAAAATCTCTCCTTGCTGAGACAAAATATATGACACTCAAACTTAGGGGAGGAAAGGTTTATTTAGCTCATGGTTTGTAGAGGTTTCAGTCTGTAAGCAGCTGGCTCCAAGGCAGGGCGGCCTAGCACAGGGACAACTGTTCAAGGTGGCAGAGGACAGCAAAAGCAACAAGAGCAAAAGAGGGACCAAGCCTCTTTTCCTCCCTTATACTGTAAGCAGGCTCCCTGATACCCCTCCCAGGGCTGGTGTAGCATTCACACCATCTCCCTGCCCTACTCTTGCACAGGCTCAGGATGTTTTACTAAGTGAGGACCCTGGGCCCCTGCTGAGTCCCTTAGTTAAACTTCTAAACTTCTCAAGCTGACACAATGTATCAACCACTACAAGCTCCAAACTGATACTAACTCAGTTGTCCATCACCAGGTTACTGTTAACCATGCTGTTGTAGGGTCATGTAATAAATTAACACTGAACAATGAATAAGAATAAACTGTTAAAAAACTCAAACATCAGTGAATTTCAAAACACTTAAAATACATTAAGGCCATAGAATAAAAGAAGAACAGTGCGTTGGGCACACAGTGACGTAGGAGATAGGGATGGCTTAAATTGGCTGGGAGGAAAGGAATGGGATCCCAGCACTGCCTCTTAGGACCCATAAGCAGTGGTGGGTTCCCTTGAGATTTGGATGGCATAGAAGGACACAGACACCACAAAGAGCTCAGTACCACAGCTTTGCTCAGGATAGCCCAGTCTGTGTCCTGTGGGGTGTACTTCTATCACATGCCTCCACTTTTACTCAGCATAAGTTTACCCTAAAAAGCCAGTTTCTCTCTCACTCTTCACTTTTACTTTTTCAAATAGACTTTGTCACCATTTTTTGTTGGTTTCACTTAATTAGAGAATTGAACAAAAGTTCAAGATAAGAAGAACCTGGAATCAAACTGCAGAAGGAGAGGTAAAGCAACCTTGTGTCATTGATTTGGTGAACCACTTTTAGAAGGAGACTACTCAGTAAGTGTAAGAGTATTCAGTGTTGAGTAAGTCACTGAATATCCAGAAGTAAAGGTTTGTGTAACTAACTTACCAAAAGTGGGGCTCTAGGTCTTCAGCTGGTCTCATGCAAGACATTGCTGCGAGATTCAGGCCCTCAGCTGGATTTTTTGGGTCTTTAGTGTGTGGAAAGATTTCCTGTACTCTTGTATATGACTGTTTGGTGACTATTATAAAATCCTAAAAATTATGTATCCTATATTGTTTTCCTTGCAAACTGAGTACAACAAAGAGCAAATGGATAACAGCAAATTACTTGAGGAAGTGACACTTCCCGGCCAGCTTTAGGACCCATAGGAGATCTGCATCAGTGGCACAGCACCTGCCTGGCAAGTGCAAGGCACTGGGTTTGATTCCGAGTACCAAAAAAAGGATGAAAGGCTCTCTTCCTACATGGGAAGACACTATACCTCAGCTCTGTTTTCTGAGTCACCTAGAACCAACAAGTAAACAGGTAAAACCCTCTGGTAGCTGAAAGCATGAGGGTGAGAAGGGATGAGAAAAGGTGGAGGAAATTACTAAGACCCACGGACAGAGGCACACTTCCTGAGCCCATGACCCAGAGGGAAGCACCAGTGCCCTTGGCACCAGACAGAGAGCTGCTCAAGTCCGTGGTAAGTTGCCAAGTACTCCCCAGAGAAAAAACATTTAGGTGAGCCACATCCATTTCTCCTGGTGCCCTGCTATAGGCAGCTGTGCCAAAACACTGGCATCTACCAGTGGCAGCTTTCACTGCCGCTTCACTTGGCTGAGGACCATCCCCACTGAGGCGTGTCCTACACCTCCAGCATAGACATTCCACATTGTGTAGATCAAAAACTGAATTAAAGCCCAACTGATCAGCAGGAGACCCCTGTCTCCCACAAAGACAGAAGCCTTTTGCCCTACAGTCTACTCATTTCCACATGTTCATGGTCAACTACTTAACCACCACTCCCAACAAGTGTCTTGGTCAGTTGTGAAATGAAGACGAGGGAGAATGGTAGTTGCTTTCTTTTTTGTCTGGGTTTCTGTTTGTCTACTTCTGCTGATTTCTCCAAAGGTCTCTGGGCTGCTGATGTCTGTGATATCAGGTGAAGTTTCTGGGATGCTGATGCCTTCAATCTTTGGTGGGGTCTCTGGGCTGCTGTGTAATTGTCACTTCGGTCATTGTTTAGTGAAGTCTCCTGAGGTGTTGTGATGTCCTCCTAGCTGGCTCACCAGATATTATAGCTCGATGAACTGATAATAGTCCAGTCCTTGTGTTTAATAAGGAAAGAATTGCTAGGCATACATCCAGTAGCAAGTAGATGTATTTGTTGAAGATCTTGGGAAATGTAGCAATAGCAACAGGAAAGGGGAAAAGGGCTGATAACTCAGGTTTTCAGAATTGAAAGGCCTGTCATTTCTGGCTCTTCTATGCCTCCTACTGACTCTGCTTTGGTGCCAGTTGCCTACCGCCTAGGGCATGGTGATCTCCTAGGCATTTGTTATTTTACTTTATAACTCTCTTAAGATGATAGAGGCAGGAATGACTCTTGTTGGATGCTGTTTAGAATTATATGGGAAGGGAGGAAGTGACTCACTGAGCTCCCTTGTTTTTAGCTGTACTAATACAGTAGACAATATAAACCCTAAACAAAAATATATAAGTAATTGGCATTATTATGTTATTATGTTATAAATTAACATAATAATATGAAGATGTTTTTATTTAAAACCTTGTGTTATTCTGTAATATTTACTATGGTGTTATATGAAGGTTTTTATATAAACAGAATAACAGGAAAGCTAGTTAATAATTAGTATTAATTAATTATAACACTAATTAAACTAATAATATATGTGAAATCTATTTGTGGTGGCATATACCTGTAATAGCTTTCAGGGAGCTGAGGCAGGAAAATTATGAGTTCAAGGCCAAGTTGGACTACACAGTAAAACCTTGTGTCACCAAACAAAACAAAAAACCAAAATGCAGTCTCCCTGTCTCTCTCTCTCTCTCTCTCTCTCTCTCTCTCTCTCTCTTGTAATGGGCGGTGACTTTTAGCACAACATTTTAAGATAGACAAGCCTCAAAATGTGTCTTGAGAAACATCCTGGAGGAGTTGTAAAGGGTTAACTTCGCAGTTCTGACTTTGTCCTGGAATTCTTCTCCTTGCCTGAATTGTTAAAGTATATATATCATTATGGCCAGAGCCTGACCTGGTCACATGGTGCAAGGTAAACAACTATGGCCAGGCCTAGACATTCCAATCTATTACCATGGAAACCAAAAATGTATATGAGAACAAAGGCAGTTAAGTGGCACATTCTCTGGTCGGGAATGGGGGGCAATGACCGGTCCAAATTGATCCTAAATTAAAATTAATTAAAACTCCTTTTGTTCTGAATGAGTTTTTGGATCCCCTGCGGAGTTTGACCCGATTTCTGATTTTTGCCGCAACACTCTCTGTCTTTCTGTCTCTCTCTGTCTCTGTCTCTCTCTCTCTCTGTCTCTCATCCTACACCCCAAGAAGTGTCTTGGTCATTTGTGAAATGAGGATGAGAAGATGAGAGGGACATGGGAGTCACCCTCTTTTTTGGCTAGAGAGCCTCAGTAATACCGTTCTCAGGTTTTCTGTTCATCAAGTTGGTAAATTGCCCAGGCTGAGCTTGAAGTTATCATCCTCCTGCCTTAGCTTCCAACAGTGTTGAGATTATGGTGTGTACCACCATAGAAAATACATCATATTGTTATAGTGTTTCTTTCTAACTTCTTATACAGAAATATTTTAACCCTTTTTGAACCATATATTGTATATTTAAATTTAATAAGCTATATTACTGTGTATCTTTAAAGTAGGTAAGCATGAGGAACATAACTACAACAGGAATAACTAAACAATTATTATACATGTTAATAAAAATATCAGCAATGTGCTGTTTTATTGTCCCATGGTATATTTGGATATTTGTATTTACTCCATTTACTTTTCTTGTAATACTTCCTTGAACCGATTGCAGTTTTTATGTTGTGGTAAAGTTAAAATCAATCTAAGTACCCTGCACATACTGAGATATAGCTCAGCATTTGCCCTGCCTGTGGTGAGCTAATTCTGCTGTCCATTCACTATGGTAGCACCAAGCTCTGCTTCTGCTGCGCAAGAACATCGGACCATTAGATGTTTAGGAGGATTAGGATTTTGCTTATTAGAAATAGATTTTACTTTTGTTCTTCACCAATCAAAGAAGGTAATTTTTCATTAGAGTATTTTTGTGATATGTAGTAGTTCAGTTTGCGGAATTTGTAGAAGTGTATACTCTATCTTGACAATTTTTGATCTCTTTCCTACCTCTCTGCCCCCTTATCCCTTCCTCCATCTCCAAAAATTTTGCCTACATTCCTTCTTTATTTTTCTAATTTTTTATATGTATAATTTAATTATGTGTATTTAACTTTCTGTATTTGACTTATTGTACTTAACATTAGGGTCTCAAGATTCCTTCATTTTCCTACAAATGACACAATTTCATTCTCCAGTAGTATTCTATTGTGTGTGTATACCAACCACATTGTCCTTGTCCATTTGTATACTGACAGGTATCTAGGCTATTTAAAGAACTTAGCTATTGTGGGTTGGGCAATAGTGCAGGACTTAGCTTCCAGTTCTCATAACTACCCATTTCTTTATAGTACAGGCTTTTTCTGTTAGACCAGTTATTTGTCAATCACATCTTTGCGCCTATAAGTTCATCTTATAGGTTATCCATGTTTATGTTCATGCTTTTTAAAGACTCAGAAATTCATTGGATATCAATGTAGATTAAATCTTTTTCAGGCAAAATGATTTTAAAGCATAGAACTAATTTGAACTTCTGAAATAGAAACAGGATTTTAAATAGGTTGCAGCTTCAGTAAAGAAATGAGAAAGTCCATTTAACTTGAAAGTCCTTTTGTGGTAATGAGCTCTTGGCTTCTGAAGTAGTCTTATTTTTAAAAATGATGCTTTTTCCATTGCTATTTGGCTTTGAATCCTGACCTACACACAACATTTAACAACTCAGGTGCACTGAGTTCACTTTTTATGTAGGTCCCTAAGACGTTTTAAAAATGATCCTTACACTACTTTGGAGAAGCAGTATATAAATCTAGTTTATTACAGTCCTTTTATCCACTGGTAGCTTCAATGCAGAGGATTATTATCTTTCTATATTTAGAAAATAATGATTTTATGGCAGATCATACTTTTAAACCATTATCTATGGCTAGCAACAAGAATAGCCATCTTGGAGGCATGAAAATAGCTACTTTCTGTTATTATAATGTCAGAAATCTCATTACATGCTTCTGTACAACTTGAAACTAAAAATTAGTCAACCGCTTTCATTCTGAAAATCTCACCATAAATATGTGTGTCTCTTCAGCACTGCTATGTCCAAGCTATTGCAGACATATGGCAGGTAAGAGCTGTTCATTTTCTTTGGTAAGAAGTTTATAGCCTAAATGGAATTTACCAACATGTACATTTGTCCAGTTTCCCAAATAGGTAAATAGATGAGCAAGGTCTAGCTTTATTTGAATGAAATTGTTGGTGAAGATGCTTTGAAACTCCATTCTTAAAATCAAAATACTTAAGAGTGAAGATTGTAAAAAAAAGAGTGAAGGGAAATATTTTTTTGCTGTTCTATTCAGTATTTCCCTTCTTCTATTGGAGAAAGTGTGATCCCTATAAAGACTGACAGAATGAGCACAGTGGTGTAAGGAACAGCACAGAATTGGTCAGAAGGTTTTCACTTTCTGGGCATTTTAGTTGCACCTTTTGAATCAGGAAGTGTAATTTTACTCAATTTTGTTCAGCAGTCAAGGTCCGGGTGCAGTAAATGTGTATTTGAATTTGTATTCAGATGGAAATTCAGTAGCAACAACTTCCAACTGAGCTTTGGTATCTTTTAGGAACACAGACATTTTGACCACAGACATTTTAGAAGCACTTGCTTGTCTTTCTGGCATATTGTATAGTATGTTCTAGTTTACTTACTTACCTTCCTAATCCACTGATATGTGTCCATTTGTCTGTCCTTAAAATACTCATAGCACAACTGTATTGCCTTTTTGTTCAGTGTTGGACTTGATATAGTCATTCTTTTTTTTCTCTTTTCTTTTGTGGAGAAAAGGACAGTATTTCATAACAAAATAATAGGAGATTAACAATAGTGTTAATACATTGTGTATTGTTACCTTTAAAGTAGTTACTGAGAGTACAAGTTATGGGCATAAATAGTTCTCCCATTGATATTCGCACAAACCTTCAATGAACAGAGAGACACCAGCGATATAACTAAGGTGTATTTTTTTTCTTTTCTCTTCCTTTTGCCTTTCCCCCTTCCTAGTTCCTTTTTCCTTTGGAACTATTTCTTCCTATTTCACAATATTGATTGTACATTTTAGACCATGTTTACTCTTCTAGTTTCCCACACCAAGGGGACAATACAATGTTGACACAGATGAATCTGACTTCTTTTACTTATGAGTACTGTCTTGAGTTACATCCATTTACCTATAAAAGTCTTAAGTTTATCCTTCTTTATGGCTGAATAATACTCTATTATATAAAGAGACCACATCTTTTTTTAATCTGTTCCCCAGTTTACGGGCATCTGGGTCTTTTCCAAGTTTTAGCTATTATAAATTGTGCTACTATAAACATAGATGCACATATATCACTGTGTTAAGGTGTTTCCAATTCTTTCAGGAAGATACACTCAAGGAGAATAGTTGGATTGAATGAGCATTCTAATTCTAGTTTTTCAAGGAATCTCCTCACTGATTTCCACAGTGGTTTACCAGTCAGCACTCTCCCCAACAGCGGAGAAGTGTTCCTTTTTCACTATAGCTCTACCAGCATTTATTGTTGGTTGTTTTTGATGATAGCTATTCTTTCTGGGGTGAGATGGAATCTCTGTGTTGTTTTAATTTGAATCGCCTGAATGACCAGTGATGTGGAACTTTTAAATATATTTATTTGCTGTTTGTATTTCTTCATGTGAGAAGTGTGTATTCATCTCAGATGCCCATTTTTGAATCAAATCTTGAAATTTGGGAGGTCTGACTTTTTTTAGTTCTTTGTATGTTCTCGGTAGTAATCCTTTGTCTGAGGTACATTTGGCAAATGTTTTTACCTACTCTGTGAGTTGTCTCTTCACTCTGTTGGTGATTTCCCTTACTGTGCAAAAGCTTTTTAATAAAAGCTTTTTAATAAAATGAGATCCCACTTATTGATTCTTTGTGATAGTTCCTGTGTGATTAGGATTTTATTTATAAAGTCTTTGACTATACCAGTGTCTATAAGAGTTTTACCTGTTCTATCTGCCAGTAGATTAATGTTTCTGTTTTAATATTTCAAACTTTGATCCATTTTGAATTTAGTTTAGTACATGGTGAAAGGTATGGGTTCAATTTTAATTTTCAGCATGTGCAAAGCCATTTATTAAAGAGGCTAACTTTCTTCTAGTGAATGCTTTTGACACCTTTATCAAAAATAAGGTGGTTGAATATATCTGAATATGTGCCTGCATCTTCTAATCTGTCTTGTTGTTCCTCGGGTCCTTTTGTTTTTTTCTTTATTTCATTTTCTTTTCTTTCTTTCTTTATTTTTTGGTACCGGGAATCAAACTCATGACCTTGTGCTTGCCAGGCAGGCGCTGTGCTGCCGAGCTACATCCCCAGCCCCCTCAGTTCTTTTATGGCCAAAACTACACTTTTTATCACAGTAGATTTATAGTGTCATTTCAAGGCAGGGAATATGATGTCCCCTGCTTTCTCTTTGTTGCTTCTGGTTCCAAATAATTCTGTGAGATATGCTATTGGAATTTTGATTGGAATTGCATTAATTCTGTATAACAGTTTTGGAAGTATGGCCATTTTCACTTTGGTGATTCTTCCTATCTTTCCATTTTCTGATATCCTCTTCAATCTCTTTTACATAATACTGTAGTTTTCAATGTAGAGGTTTTTTACATCCTTCATTAGATTAATTTCCACATATTTTATTTTTTAGATGCTACTTTGCAGGGTGTTATTTCCATAATTTCTCTCTCACAGAGTTTTTTACGTGTGGACAGGAAGGCAACTGTTTTTGAGCATTAAATTTGTATCTAGCTATGCTACTGAGTTTGTTTATTAAATATAATAATCTTTTAGTGGAGTTTGTGGCATCTTCTATGCAGAGTATCACATCTTCAGCAAATGATAATTTAACTTCTCCCTTTCCTGCCATTATTCTTTTTATTTCTCTCTCTTGTCTAATTGCTCTGGCTAAAGTTTCCAGAACTATGTTGAATAGGGGTGGAGACAGTGGACATCCTTGTGTTGTTCTTGATTTTAAAGTTTTAAGTTTTTGTCCATTTAATATTATATTGGCTGTTGATTTGCTATACATGGCTTCATCAAATTGAGATAAAGACCATCTCTTCCAGTTTTCTGTGGGGTTTTTATCATAAATGGGTGCTGGACTTTGTCAAAAGTTTTTCTGCATCTATTGAGATGATCGTATGGGTTTTTGTCCTTGGCTCTGTTAATATGGTGTGTTATATTTATTGATTTCTGTATATTGAACCATCTCTGCATCACTAGGATGAATCCAGCTTAGTCATGGTGTACCATCTCTGCATCACTGGGATGAATCCAGCTTGGTCATGGTGTATAATCTTGATGATTTGCTGCATTCTATTTGCTAGTATTTTATTGAGGATTTTTGCATCTAGATTGGTCTGTAGTTCTCTCTATTAGTTGTTCCTTCTCTAGTTTTGGTATCAGGGTAGTGCTTGCTTTTAGGAATGAATTTGACACTATTGCTTTCCTTTCAATTTCATTAAAGAGTGTGAGAAGTAATGGCATTATGTCTTCTCTAAATTTCTGATAGAATTCAGCTATGAGTCCATCAGGGCCTGGGCTTTTCTTTGTTGGTAGGTTTTACATTACCTCTTTGATTTGATTGATTGATAATGGTTTATTTAGGATTTTTCTATCTTCTCAGTTCAGCTTTCATAACTCATATGTATCTAGGAATATATCCATTTCTTCTGCATTTTCCATCTTACTAGAATACAAGTTCTCAAAGTAGGTATAGATGATCTTCTGGATTTCTGCAGGGCCCATTGCAATTTCAACCTTTTCCTTTCTAATTCTGTGGATTTGAATCTTTTCTTTCCTTTTTTTGTGATAAGGTTGACTAAGGGTTTGTTGATTTTATTTAATCTTTCAGAGAACCATCTCTTTGCTTCATTGGTTCACTGTATTTTTCTCTTAAGTCTCCAATGCATTAGTTTCTGCTCTGATTTTTATAATTTCTTCCCTTGTGCAAGATTTGGGCTTGGTGTACTCTTCTTTTCTGGAAGTTTGAGTTTAAATATTAAGTTTTGCCTTTGTGCTTGCTCTGTTTTCCTGACATGGGTATTCACTGGTATAAATTTCCCACTTAGGACAGCTTTCACTGTGTCCCGTAAGTTCCAGTGTGTTGCATTATCATTATCATATAATTGTAGAAACTGGCTATTTTCCTCCTTGATTTCATCTATCACCCATTGTTTGTTCAGGAGGGTGTTATTTAGTGTCCATGTGTTTATGAAATTCTTATGGTTTCTTTTGCCATTGATTTCCAATTTCACTGCACTATGGTCTGATAATATGCATGGGATAATTTCAATTCCATTGCCTTTACTTAGGAATGTTCTATGAGCTAGTATGTGATCTATTTTGGAGACTGTCTCATGTACAGCTGAGAAAAATCTGCATTCTGATGTTGTAGGGTGAAACACTCTACAGACATGTACTAAGTCCATTTGTTCAAAAGTTTGGTTCAGTTCTAATATTTTATTTTTGATTCTTTGGCTCATTTATCTGTTTTTTTTTTTTTTTGTGACAGTGGGGTGTTGAGATCCTCCAATACAGTTGTAGTGGGGCTTACTTGATTTTCAATATGCAATAATATTTGTTTTGTATAGTTGGGTGCATTAGTATCTGTTGCATATATAATCATGATTGTTATCTCTTCCACTGTTTCCTTTACAAGGATGCAGTGACCCTGTTTGTCTTTCTTAATCAGTCTTGGCTTAAATTCGTTTTGTCTATAAATGGAACATCTACCCCTGCTTTTTTCTGGGTTCATGTCACATGGAGTATTGTGTTCTATCCTTTGACTTTCAGTCTGTGAATTTCTTTTTGAGGGAAGTGTGTTTCTTGTATATAGCATATTGTTGGACCTTGCTTGTTGATCCATTTTTGATCCATTCTGTGTCTTTTGATTGGTGAATTGAGATGATTAACACTGTTATAACTGATATGTATTGACTCATCCTTGCCATTTTATTTTCTTGTTGCTTGCTCCCCGCCCCCACCTCCCATTAATTGTTTGCCTTTCCCGGGGGACTTTTTTCTGTTGGGATTCATAGAGCTGTAGTCCTTGTTATCTCCTTCGAGAATGTCCTTCAGAACATTTTTGAGAGCTGGTTTGGTGGTCATAAATTTCTTTAGCTTTTCTTTGTCATGGAAGTATCTTGTTTCTCTGTCAGTTTTGAAAGTTAGATCTGTAGTGTACATAAATCTGGGCAGGAGGTTGTTTTCCTTTAGATGTTGCAGTACTTCACTCCAACCTCTCCTTGACTTGAGTGTTTGTGCTGAGAAGTCAGCTGTGATTCTCATGGGATTTTCTTTATAAGTGATTTGGTTTTTTCCCTAACAGTGTTTAATATTCTATGTTAGTGTTGAATTTCTGGAATTGTGACTATGATATGTGTGGCTGTAGATTTTCTTTGATCATGGTTAACTCAAGATCTATATGTCTCGCTTAACTGAATGTCA
The DNA here is from genome assembly GCA_004027595.1 of Dinomys branickii. Lineage (NCBI taxonomy): Eukaryota > Metazoa > Chordata > Mammalia > Rodentia > Dinomyidae > Dinomys > Dinomys branickii. Next base: position 21,588 of record PVLD010011727.1, read on the forward strand.
AATTCCTTTTCCCTACCATAGAAGTTTTCTGCTATGATGTCTGTGAACAGTTTTTTAAAAAATATCATTTATGCTATCTCCTGCTCTTTCATGGACTCCCATCAATCTTATACTGTTCTTCTTTGCCTCATCTAGCAGCTGCTGGATTGCTTTCACATGGTCCTTTGCTATTTTTAAGAAATCTTTCTTTTCATGATTGCTAACTACAAGCATGCCTTTTATATCTGAGATTCTGTTCTCACATTGGCTCATTCTGCTGTGGACACTTTCAATGGAATTTTTATTCTCCTGGATATATGATTGAATCTGTCATATGGATTCCACTTCTTTCCTAAGCCCCTGTATTTTTTTATCTGTGACTTCTCTAGAATCATTAAGCATGGTTTTACTTGTGGACACCATCTCTGCAGTTATGTGAGAAATTATTTCTGGTTTGATTTCTTTTAGAGTCTCATTTAATTTCTTTGTTGTTACCACTTCAGAGAGGCCAGGTGGGTGCCTTTCAGATTATTCCACCTCATTGTTCTCTGAGTTTGCCTTTGGTGAACTGGACATCTAGGATTGCATCTTGTTTAAGTGTCTTCTCATTTTCTTTCTTTAAGTTTAATTTCTGGGTTGATGCATATAAATTGTCTCTGGTGAATTGTTTCATTGTTAGTGTTTAGAACCCTTAGGAAATGATCACCTCTCCAAGGTGTCTTCCAGGTGTAACTGGTTTTGAGTCTGTGGCAAGATTCTACCTCTTCAGTTTGTTGGGGATGAGAGTTTGCTGCCTGCTTGGCCCAGCCCTGGCTCTTTGGTACTGTGCCACAGTATTTTCCATGATGCTTAGTCAATCTCAGTTTTGGAATATCAGGAAGTACAACTGAATAATTATGTCATTCTTTCCCAAAGTGATACCATCAGCAATAGCAGTAGCATCAAACAATCTAGAAAATAAATGACAAACTAAAACTAATGGTTATTAATTTGCCACCTTTAACCATATAAACTAGATTTACATTGTGTAACAAAATCTAAAACAAACCAGAAAATTATGTACAGTATATAAGTCCTTAATATGTGAATTTTACCCTCTGGAGTTAAAATTTAAAAAGGAAATTTTTTTCTATTCAGAAAAAAATAGAGTAGAAGAAGGGGATGAGATTAGAAGTAAGGTTGGAGGACAAGGGGGATCATGCTAACTGTGGGAAACTGATGTGGAAGACAGGAAGGAAAGAGAGAAGGAGAAAATAAAAGGAAGAACAGAACAACGACCACAAAGAGACTAGAAATATGTTCACACTCATGGAAAAACAATGGAGATCAAACAATGGAGAGAAAGAAAACAAAAACAGAACCACTACCACTACAACAAAAAAACAAATGAGAGAGAGAGAGAGAGAAAGAGAGAAAGAAAAGGACGGAAAAAAGTCCACTTTCAGGTTTGTCTCTGCTGTCCCTGGTAGACAGCATGTGGAGATGGAGTCCAGATCTGTGCTGAGTTATCCCACAAGGCAGCAGTAGCTTTATGGCAGGGTAGTGGATAACCTCAATGGGCTTGTACCTTTAATTCCCTTAAATATCAGGCTGTCTGGCTGTGAGGGCTGAGACCAGACCCGTTCAGCCTCGGCACACCTTCAGTGGGCCCGAACTCAGCTGGGAGCTGCTAGATAGACCCAGAAGCTGCTCTGAGTTCTGAGCTCAGCCATCCCATCTCCCATGTGGTTTTTGGCCACCTGCTCTCTCTCATACGGTGACTAAGCTCTTAGTACTTACCCCTGTCTAGGGCAGTCCCTTATGTCCACTGCTCCCTTTCACTGCTGTGTCTCTATCCATGGAGGCCCCTGGTGTTGCTAGCAGTTACTGTGGTCTACAGGTTTGAATCATTCCTTTCATGCGGTGAGTCCCAACTCAGGGAGAAGGCTCAGCTGGGTACCTCCTTCTTCACTGAAATTTCTCTCTTTTCTCTCCTCATGGGCTTCACTTCCAAATTCAGATCCTTCCTTATTCCAGGGGACCCATTTCCCTCCTTCTTATCTTCTTTATGTTGCTATATTCCAGTGTCTGGATAGCAACTCTCAGAGAGGCTTTTTCTCTGCAGCTTACCACTCTACCATCTTGGTGCCAGTCTCAGTTTTTATTTTTTGTTAGTACCTGTTTTCACTACATATGATCATATTCTTTTTGGGGAGTTGGTACATGTACCCAACATACCTTAATTCTGTTTTCATCCCCTTTCCCTTTCCTCCCTATCTCTTTGCTCCATTCTTTGATCCTCTTCCCGTTTGAGAAAGATCTATCTCTCTACTTATTTTCTATCTTCTATTTTGGACTTTATATTTTGGGTTCTCATATAAGAGAAACCACACTATATTTAAGCTTGTATGTCTGATATTTTTCATTTTACCATGTAGTCTCAAGCACATTCTTTATGTGTGGCCCTTCTGCACACTTTAATTGAGCTTCTGAACTCTATCCCACTATTTTAGGACCTCAACTGTATGCTGGTCCCTGGAGGTGGCTCCTGATGCTGGTGGTGTGGAGGAAAGTTCATCTCAAGTTCAGATATTAGCCCTATTTTGACCTTGTATAGGAGAATACAGAGAATACTCCCTTGGAATGACTGATGGAGCCAGTAAGTGCCCTCAGATTCGGCAGCTTTTCTTCTAATTGGGTTGAGTCAAATGTCCTCCTGAAAATCTTTTAAAATGTTTTGTGCAGGCAAGAAGTGGTAGCTCAACTAGATGGGTAAAGGACATGTTAAGGGACCAGGCTCTAAGGAGGGTCCCTCTAACGCAGGGTTACAAAATCATCCTTGAAATTATGAACTGGGTATTCCTGGGTCTGGCAGAATATGTCTGGAAGCTATCACTTTCTTGAGACTTCCAATATGGCTCTGTAGTTGAGTTGAACAGATTTGAAAAATAAAACCACAGTTCAAATAGCTTAACAATTCCACTTCCTGTCTCTTGGGTAATTTACACAATAGCACTGTATACCAGTCATCTCTCTTGGACAGGGTGTGCTGTATCTTAGTTACATTTCTCTCATTGCTGGTACAAAATATCCAGTACCCAAAGTTAAAGAGAGAAAGGTTTATTTATCTCAAAGTTTATGGAGGTTTCAGTCCATAATCAGCTAGCTCCAAGGCAGGGTAGTATGGCAGAGAGGCAACAGTTTGTGGCAGTAACAAGAGCAGAGAGGGAGGGGAAAGAGCAAGTCTCTTTTTCTCTCTTATATTGGAAGCAGGCAACCCACGCTAGAGTGAGTGTAGTACTCACATCATCTTTGTGCCCTGCTTTTACACAGGATGAGGATGCTTACAAGGTGATGACTCTGGCCCCCTGCTGAATCACTTAGTTAAACTGCTCAAGTTGATATAATGAATCAACCATTATAATATCCCAGAGCATAAACAACTGCTGTAGGACATATCTTCTATACCACAGGATGGAGAACTACTGAGAAACTTAGTTAAACTTCTAAATTTCTCAAGTTGACACAATGTATGAGCAATTACAGAGACTATAACCATGTACCATAGACCGAGTAGTTTACAACTCATAATATTTCTGCACAGTTTAGGAGGCTAGGAGTAGGACATCAAGTCACTGGCAGGTCATACTTCTTCTAAGGTCCAAGAAAGGAGCCCTGAGGTGCTCACCAGTAACCTTGCCATTGCTGATTTGTAGCTGCAATGTTCTGACCACATGGCCACCTCTCCCTCTGTGTCTATGCATCATCTTCTGTCTGCATACTTCTGGTTCAGTGTCTGGATTTCTCCCTTTTGTGTCATCAGACATACAAGGCCAGGGCCCAGCCTAATGACCTCATTTTAATCTAATGGGCTCAGTAGAGCCCTACTCCCTGGAAGATCACCTTCCATGGTACTGGGGTTAGGACTTCAGTCTATAGCAAACACATGGGAATAATATTCACATTACTGTGACCTTCAAGCCCGAAATGCAAAAGAGATATTATTACTACAGTGACCACAGAGAGTATGAAGTGATCAAATCTGCAATACTCATTCATTAATTTTCAGATATGTTTAGAGAATTGAGTTGTACCAGTAGAGCCTGACCATCCTGGTTAGGTTATTTTCCTGATTCTCATGTGGGCCAGGATCTGGCAGTAGCTTTCTCCCTCTTGTGTAATCTTACCCCTACCTCTGGCACAGATTCTTGGCTCCGCTGCCACTACCAATATGGGCATGTTCCTTAGCCCTGTTCTTCCTGCTTCTGTCTTCCTAGCCCTCAGGATTCATATGCTGGCTGCATCACATCCTATGGGGTTTTGCAGCTAAATTTTGTTCCTACTCAGCTGGTGCTTTGAACGGAATTAAGGAAACCCTAGCAACAGCAATGACTTTCTGCACACCCACAGAACTTGCATCCTTTATTTTCTGTTTCATCTGTTGCTCTTCTTACTCTAACCCTAAGCTTTCCACATCCTGTGCCAGATAATCTGGCCATGCTAATCCTGCCATATCTCCTCAGATGATTTAGGCTTGGAGGGAGGATAAGGCACACCCACTTGATTTAAATTCACATTTTCTTAGGAAATTTCCTCTAAAAGGAAGTGAAGTGGTTCATACAGATGTGGAAGCAAAATGTTTGGGATGGCTTTCTTGTAGCTGGGGTCCTACTAGGATGTGCAGCTGCTGGGGGTACTTTCCTTGCAGATAGGACCCTCCAGAATTGAGAAAGTGGGTAGGCTGTTGGTGAGCTGCTGCCCACCCTTCATTATACTCAAGGATTACATGATCTCACTAGAGGAATTCTGTTAATAATCTATGCACTGTCACGTAAACAATGGCTGCAAACACTGGCTAGTATTGAAATTACTTGGAGGTGGGAGGTTATAATGAAGGGGGAAATTAAAATTTTAAATAAAAGTCTGCCCAGGATGCCCACCAAGACCAAGCAGTTATGTCCAGCAGGGCTGATAACAAAACATTTCTTCCTTTGTGTAACCCCTGTCTCTACTGCCTTTGTATAGCTGATGGCCTTACAATGTAACTTACAATGTAGCACGACATTTCTTCTTTTGTATAACCCGTGCTTTGTGTAACTGATAATCTTACAATGTAATTTGAGATATTTGACCTCCTTTAGCAATCCATGATGTCACCCAACCTCCAATCATATGTGCCAAATCTGCCTATGTATCTCCCTGCACACTTCCCTTTAAAAAACCCCCAAGCCCACTGGGTGGGGCTCTTGCTCTTTGGGAGAGATCTTAGTCAAAAGCCCACCCGTGTAATAAACTGCTTCCTAACCTTCTCAGTGCCATTTCTTACCATGTTTGGTCTGTTTTCTGTAACAATAAAATCCCAGATACTAAGGCTTATGGGTAGATATACTAAACAGATCTTTGACAAAGGAGCAAACAAAGACAGGATGTCTTTTCAGTTAGCAACTGGACATCCACATGAAAAGAAATGAATATAAACACATACCTCATACTTTCCACAAAAACCAATTTAGAATGGATCATGGTCTTAGACAGAAAAGACAGACTGTAAAACTTCTAAAAGATAACATAGGAGTAAAATCTAGGTGATCGTGGATTTAGGATGACTTTTAGGTACAACACCAAAAACATAATCCATGAAACAGTAACAAAGTTAGACATCGTCAATATTAGAAAACAAAATTGTTCACAAAACTAGTGTTCAGAGGATGAAATGATCAATCAAAATTGGGAGAAGATGTTTCCATAACTTATGTATGATTAAAAAGTCTATATCCAAAATACACACTTAAAGAGCAACAATAACAGTCCCACTTGGAAAAAAATGCCAAAGATTTTTGAAAAGGCCAAGATATAATGATGGCAATAAAAATAGTAAATAAGCATTTTAAATGATGCTCAACAGTGTTTGTCACCGGCAATTCTAAATAATAACAATGAGATTCCACTACGTACTCGCTAGCATGGCTAAAATCCAAAACACTAATAATACTCAATGCTCCTAAGGGTGTGGAGCAACAGAAACTCTCATTCATTGCTGTAGCAACGCCAGTGACACAGCTTCTTGGGAAGACAGTCTGGAGTGCCTACAAAATGAAACATATTCTTAACATTTGATCCAGCAATCATGCTCCTTGGCATTTACTCAAATGAACTGAGGTTGCCAAAACTTGAAGCGACCAAGATAGCTTCCAATGGGTGAATGGATAAACAGACTTTGGTACATCTGTACAGTGGAATATTATTCAAGGAGGAGAATAAGTGAGCTATCAAGCCATGAAAAGACGTGGAGGAATTCTCAGTGAGAGGACGATCTGAAAAAAAGCTAACTATTGAATGATTCCAATTATATGAGATTCTGCAAAAGGCAAACTTATGGAGACAGTAAGAAGGTCAGTAGCTGTCAAGTATTTAGGAAAAGGGAGGAAAGAGAAGAGTTGGTGAAGCACAGAGGATGGCACTATAATGATGGATACCATTATTATACATTTTTGCAAATCTACAGGAAACACAACACAAGGTGCATCCTAATGCAAACTGCGGAGTTTGGTTACTTAGTATTTGGATATTGGCACATCAGTTATAACATACAAACCTTGAGATTAGTAATAAGAGAGACATTGAAAAAGTAAGGAGAATCAGGATATTTGAATAAAATAGCAAAGCCATTGCAGAATGGCATAGGATAAAACTTTCATTTTATAGATAAATATATAATTTTGTGTGCTGTAAAATAATCTCTCAAAGTCATTTCCTAGAAAAATGAGTGGCTGAGGGTGGGTTGGACAGATTTATTGTACTCTTTTTGTGTATATTTCTAATTCCATGTTATACGCATGTATTCCCTATTAAAGATAGATTTTAAAAACAGAAGAAAAATAAAACAATCCAATGTTTGAGCCACACCTGAAACAGATGAAATCAGTTTGGGCATGGGTCCAGGCAGGAAGGATTTCTAATGCCCCTCCAGCTAGTCCAGTAGAAGTCACTACTGTGGAGAAATATTTGCAATCACAGGCTCCCTAGCTCCTGTACCAAACTTAGCATTGGCAGGACCAAACCCCTATGGGTATGGACAGAGAAAGCAAGACCATTTCCAGATGTATCTAGATTTTAACTCACCCCTGATTTAAAAAGTCTGGGCACTCATTTCCTCAGGATGCCAAGCAGCACCTGTCCTGGATGATACACACTTACCAGAGGGGTCCCCAAAAGCTGTGACAAATCCAGCTCCTTGTGGCTAGCTATCTTAGTTAGAGAGCATGCTAAGTCTCTGGCTGTAAGTGCACAATGTTCATCTCCTGTTCTGTCAACTGCCTCATCAACTGTTCTGTCAACTGCCTCGAGTTCTGTCAACTGTATCTTTAATTTCACTTTTCTTCACTGGGGTGTGCCTGGGACAAGCTTCCAGCTTGAGGTACTGGCAATGGAAACAGCGCAGTGTGGTTAAGAGCGTTACTCAGAAAGCCTTGCTGAATCAGAATTCTGGCTGCTGCTCACTAGCTTGGCTTTGGTGGGCTGTGTTTTCTTGCTGGAACTAAGCTGACAGTACCCGGGCGCTTTCTGGGTAGCACTGTTAAATTCAACAAAGGTTCAAAGAGTGCGGGTGCGTTTGTACTTTGGTTAGGATAAGGATCTCCTAATGGCCTGTGTACTGAAGGCTTGGCATTAGCTTGTAGTTCCTTTGGGAAGTAGTGCAATCTTTAAGAGGTGAGACCTAGTGGGAGGAAGTTAAGGGATTGTGGCTGTGCTCTTCAAAGGGCAATTAGGATTCCAATCCTGCCTCTTTGCTTCCCAGCATCCACTAGGTAGACAGGCCTCTATCCCGAGCTCTTGCCATCATGTGCTATGCTGCCACAGGCCCAAAGCAATAGGGCCCACAGACAAAAGCCTCTGAAGTACGACCTTAAATCAATTTTTCTTGCTTTTTGTACACATGGATTGTTTCAGGTGTTTTGTCGTAGTGATAGAAAGCTAACACGTTACATTCATCATCATCATCATAAATGTGGAAGCTCACTAAAAACTGTGTTTTTATCTAAAAGCAATTTAAACTGTGTCATTGTGGCCCAGATGCTGAGGACACAAGGATAAGAAAAACACGCTTCCTGCCAACAACTTCCTTCTAGTCTATTAAGTCTCATAGCAAGAGCCAATATTATGATAAAATGTTAGCATTTGGCAAAGTTAAGAAACTATAGTTGGCTTGTCTCAGAAAACTTTGGAGAGGATAAATGGTTTCTGTCGTCTACTTCCTTTCAAGCTTTTCCCATCTTTTATTTCAGTTCCACCCTACTCTCTCTCTTCTTTTCCTTTCTGTTCGTGTAAGTTCTTGGTTATCTGCCTGCCATTCCCTATGTAGAAGTATGGTCGGGGTGTTGATTTGAAATCTGTTACTCATGCTCTGTGCATCCTGTCCAGACTACTGTTCTCAGAAATGCATCCACTGTTTAATGTAACCTAATGTGCTGCTCTTGGGTGTGAAGTTTTACTAAACTATGAAGCAAAATCCCAGGCAAATCTCTTCAGCTCATTCTCTGTCCTTGCTGCAGCATATGGCCCTTAGGAAGCTCAGCTCAGGACATGTGCAGAGTCCTCACCACATAATCAGGATCCACATACACTTGGTGACACTGTAAATACAAGAATCAGGCAGCTCAATCCTACTTTCAAAGAGGTGATGGTCTGGCAGAGAGGGCTGCTTGCAGATAACAGTCATGCCAGTAATGTGATGAGCTCCTTAGCTCTGCTGACCTGTGGCCCTATCCATGTGGATTGGAGAAACATCAGTGTGGAGAGGCAGCTACTACTGTCCAGGGTCACTCAGCAGCTTGGTGGCTTCATTGTGGTAGATTCTGGCGCTCTTACCACATTTCTGTCTCCTGGGTAAAGAAAGAACTGCTGAGAAACTCTCCAAACATGCAAGCCCTCTTAACCTTGGAGATAGAGCCAGGTTGGCTGTACTGACTATCTGTAAAAGAAGGCATTTAAAATCAAATTCCACCTTTTGATTTTCAGATAAACATGGGGTAAACACTGTTGTCAGAGGAAAGAGTGGGAAATGACAAGGCTGCCCTATTTTAGTGAACTTTAAGCTGCTTTAATGCCTGGAATATATTCTTGTCCATGTGTTCGGAAGATCCACATTCCATTTGCCCTTTGTCATCTGTATCACAGCAAGAGCTGAACTGAATTTCAGTTCAGGATAAAGAGACTACTGTGAGTTTGGGATCAGTGGGGTTTGCACTGATGCATTTTAACTTTAGGCAGCGTGCAGTCTGGGTTACCTCTTTGGTGACACCATCAGAATTCTTTGACTTAAACCAAAGCACCTGCCTTTGAGGGAAGCAGAGTGAATCTTCACCCTCTGTGGACACAGACCTCTGACTCTGTCATGCCCCCAAGGGCTGAGGTGGGTGGCACATGTGTTATATTTGTTAGTAAGACTCTACTACAGCACTGTCTCAGGGGAATCGTTTGGGAGATGTTTGTGCAATTTGGGGATGAGGATTTTTTCTCAAATTCAGCAGCCAAAAATCACTTTGAATTACACCAAGACCTGTAGTGTTTCTCATCCTCTCCCTCATCCCTCAGACCTTCCTAATGCTCTCTCTATGAGATGCTCAGAAGTTGCAGCAAAGCCTCCTGAAGCCTCAGCTCCACTCTTAGGCTACTTGACCTGCTCTAAGCCTCAGTGCAAAGTTTAGTATTTGGAAGGAAGATTTCTGTTTTGTTTTATATTTTCATGGTAGGATAGGAAGCTGTCAACTATTTGGGAGGAAAACCATGGCTTTGGGGGAATAAAACTTAGGTTAAGACACATTTTCCTGTCTTGCCGCTGCCTCCTCCCATTCCTACACACACGGGCATCCGTCGGCCTCTTGTACTTTGGTCTCAGGCCTTCTGTTGTCTCAACCAAGTCCATCACCAGATGAGAAGGATGGAGCCATTCAAAAGCCAGGTTTGAACGGTGCCTGGCATTGGGCTGCTTCGCACTTTCGGTTCTGTTCTCGGGGCCCATAGAATAATGAACAGTTCTAAAAATGTTTCCCATTATTTGGATGTTGATGTCTTCTCTATTTTTTGGCCTTCACTCATTACCCCTTTCCTTACACTGAAATTAATCACCTGAAGTAGAAAAGAGCTCACAATTTTGATGGAAAACAAATACTGGTGCAGAGACCTTCCACATTTCTCTCATCACAATTGACCCATGTACAAGAATAGAAAATGGGTAAAAGCCTGTTGCCAGCAGGGAATAAAGGAGGCCTATAGACTTTTGGTTTCCCTTGAATTGACTTCATGTGGTCTCATTGCTTCAGCATCCAGTTGGATTTAGGCTTTGTCTTGAAGTATCCATTTTAAAATGAAATGCTATTGCTAACAGTTGCATTACAATGAGCCTGGTGGCTTCAGTAGCTTTCTTTTATTTATTTTTTTAATAGAAAATTATATTGAGGGAAAGACAGCCCCTCACTGAGAGAGACAGGAGGCGACCTGGGAAGCGGGTTGCCCCGGTAGCTTTCCTTTTGCTTCTATCTTTCCCCTAGAAGCTTTGGATGTGGCCATGCACGTCGTCAATGCATGCACGTGGGAGACGGTGCTCTCTGTCCTAACCCTCCCAGCGGGCAGGCCTCAGTACCTGTCCATGGAGATCTGAGCAAACACAGCACACTCAGAGAGCTTTTTGGTCCAAAGTGATGAGGGGAGAAATGTTTCCCAATGCTGGACCTGGGTGCCACTCCTGTATGCTGGCCTGAACCTTGGGAGTCCCCATGTCACCAGCATCTTGTGGGAAACCCGGAGATTGTTGGACTAGATGTGCATGGAATATCCTCAGGGAAGCTAGGCTAGCAGCACTGCATGTGTGTCCCAGCGGTCTGCACATTATAGCTACAGTGTTTGTGACTGCTCTTATGGTGTAGTAATGCCTGTTTAAGTGCATCTTACTTGGCACTGAGCATATTTGCAAAAAATAAAAAAAAGAGCTAAGATAATTTAGAAATACTACTCAAGAAAGTCAGTGATGAACATGTAAAAAGCATGAAAATTTGTTGACTCTTGCTGCCCACCATGTGAGCTTCATAAGTATCAGTGATCACCCCAAAACCAGTAGTCTAAAGTCTGATAAAGAACTCTCCGTATGTGGGCTGGGGTGTAGCTTAGTGGTAGAGCCTTGTCTAACATGTGTGAAGCCCTAGGTTTCATCCCCAGTATCAAACAAACAAGCAAATAAACAAAAAACACTCACATGTGCTTCCAAAGTTACCACAGTAATTATTTTAAGAATACTAAATGCAGCTGCAGAATGAATGTTTTTAGATTATTCTGAAAAGTCTCAGTTTTCATTTATGTTAAAGTACTTATAGCATCTGCATCCTCTGAATTGATTGTCTTCACTTTCAATTGCAAGTTTTTCTGGACTCACAACAAATGAAGTCACAGCTGCCGGTGAGGGGCTCCGCCAGCCACACTCGGCCTGCGTTGCAGTGATGCCAGTTTTATCAGCGTCCTTCGGGGCTACAAATAGATCAATCAGTTTATTTCAATACTGAGTTTGATTATTTATCCAATTTAGGACATCAAAGTGAAGTTCTGGACTTTCTGTTTCCGGATATTGTTGTAAATGTAATTATAACTGTGGTTATAAAGTTCAAAATTGAAGGTAAAATTCTTGTTTTCACAACGAAATCACAATGTCTCATAGTAAACATGGGTGTGGCCAAATTAATGTTCTTAATTAAAAGAAGCATAGAGCAGAACGATGCTTGGAATTGTCATTCAGATCCAAACAAGCTCTGATACTCTGCCAATAGAAATAGAAACCATAGGTGTTACAATTTAGGAATGTTTTTGGATACCCGGAATAAACAAACTACCACATTGTTTTGAAGAAATTAATGTTTAATTAAAAAAAATAGCTTGGCATGACTGTCTATCCTTTCTTTCTTGTTATAATTGGGCTATAGGAATGTCTCAGACTTCGTAAGCCAATGTCTGGGTTCATTTTGACATTTTTTAGAAACAAGTCTTCTAAATTTTAATAAAAATGTGTATTTTGTTCAAAACGTGTCAAAAATCTTTATGAAACTACTTAATAAAAAGAATACCATGAACGTCTATCTTGTGAAACTTTAGCCAACTGGAAAGTTGTGATTATTGAAAATGAAGCTGGTAAATAGGAGAATACTGAAAATTATCCATACCAAAGCAAGGGAGGAACAGAACAGATAAAATACCAAGGGTGTTCCCAATAGGGGTAGAGAGGACGGAGTCCTGAGCTTTAGGAGGGAGGAGGAAAAGGCTTTGGGGCAGGAGCAGGTAGTGCTGAGGGTCGAGCAGGCCCCTTGCGTTTCTGGAAGAGCAAACTCGGGCACAGACGACACAAGCTGTGTTTGGCTGATTTTATGGTGACATCTATAGAGCTTGGAGGCAACTGTCCAGCAAGCTCCCTGGAGGTCAGAACAGGCTGTGTCAGAGGTGGGTGTGCGAGCTATTGGCACACAGCCACACAAGAATGAGATCCCCAAGAAGTGGGGACTCCAGAACGAAAGGGGAAAGATTTGGGGAGAGAAGGCATAACTCGTAGTGACCGTATGGAAGAAAAGACTGAAGGGGGGTGCAGACTGTTACTCCCCGGGGCCATCAGACTCTTAGGCTCCTTACAGCTCTGCGGTTTCTAGAAGGTGCTAAGGTGTGAGGAAGGGCTCTTCCCACTCACTCTTGGCATACTGGGTTGTGAGCAGTGGCAGTAAGGTACAGCTGCTGGTGACCAGTGTGAGCCCATGGAGATGGGGGTGGCAGTAGGGGACAGTGGGGGACAGGGAATCCTGCTGCCTGCAGCAGCTATGGGGACACATGGGCACTGTGGTAGGGCTAGGTTCAGCTCACAGACGCCATCACTAGGTGGCGCTTTGCCCTGCTGTCCCTTCCTAACTGTAGCTGGACCAGATGACGTTATGCTCCCAGATGGAGAGAGGGTGGGTATCTCTGAGCTGTTCACTGTTGACAGGAATGAAGGTGCTGGGACACTGTATCAAGAGTAATTGGTGGCCTGGGATGACGAGTCCTGCATTTGAATTCTGATTAGGCTACCGATAGTCCTTTAGCTGGCTCTCTCATAAGCCACGTGCTATATCAATACTATGGATATGTGACACATCTTGGTGTTAAGGGCTTGTTGTCTGGTGGTAGTAATTACTAAATGTTCAGTATTTTAAGCAAGTTCTGCACTTACTGGTAATGGGGATGTATGAAGAGGTGAGGGCTGAGCGTTTGGTCTCCCGGTTAAGCTGCATTTGTTCTTTTGCACACTTTCATGCAGACATAGTTTCATTACTGGAGCAAGTGGCCAGGGATTTCCTTACAATGACTCTTTGACTGTAGTAAAAGACTTTTTCTCCTAATTACGTGTCTTGTCCTTTTATCCCAGCACGAGCAAGAATGAAGTAACAAATGGGCACCTGAGGGGCTTTAGTTTAGACTATGTGTTGACTTGGTGGAGGCCTTGCACACAGTATCTTGCAGCAGAGAGGAGCCAAAGGTGTCCGCCTGCCTCTTAGGACCCCTGACAAGTCCTCACTTCACCAAGGCCCCTGTGCAATACCTCTGCAGTGCTCCAAACCACTGCCTTTCCCCAAATGAGCTCGAAGAAGACCCACAGACCACCCAAGACTTTTAAGTGTGTTCCAATTGCATTTTCAGAGCAGTCTAGTGGTATTAGGAAAATTAAAGCATTATTATTTTAATATCAGAGACAGATGTGATTTAGAGGGTACAGATTTCAACAGGTTCAGTGCGGAAAAGAAAATGTTCTAACTGCTAGTTGGCTACCTATTTTAAATCAGTATATTCCTAGCACGGGGAAGGTGATATGTGCTGGTTTAATGGGAATGAGAGACAACGGTTAATTTCATCTCTTTAAGGAAATAGCTCATCTGAGTGGAAAACAGAGTTTGACCCAATACCATCAATTCCAGGTGAGAAGATGAAGGTAGAAGGGGTAATGAGTCATTCCCAGGTCACTCGGTAAGGGACAGGGATTAGATGCAGCCTTGTGGCACCAAGGGCATTCCATAACCACTTTCCCATGTCACCATTCTTTCCTTTGGTTCCAAGAGTGCAACTGATATCCAGGAGCGCTCACCCTGACTCAGGTTTGCCTGGTACCCAGAACCACCCTCCCCTGTCTTCCAGACAGGAAGTGGCGCTTGGATGGCGGAAGGTAGCACTCTGAGCGGGGTGTCTTGTGGCTTCTGGGCTCCCTGCTCTACTAACTTTCCTGGTACCCCTTGTCCTTATTCATGTGTTGCTTTCTCTTTTTTAGGGCATCGCACTGAGCTGTATCCTCAGCCATTTTCATTATTTAATTTCAAGACAGGGTCTCACCAAGCTGAGTTCAACCTTGTGATCCTCCTGCCTCAGCCTCCCAAAGAGCTGAGATTATAGCAGATTCATTTATTGCTTCTGGTCTTACTAATAAGTTCCCAGGTTTCCCCCACACTTGACAGAGTGTTCCTTTGGCTGAACTCATATATCCCAAGTTCTCATTCACAGTTTACACTTTAATGGTATTCTAATGTCTCAAGGCAAAGCTTCCATTGGCTTCAGAAGCCTGAGGGACAACCAACTACATGCCCCAGTGTGTGGTGACACTCTGCACCTACATCATTTCCCTTTTCATGGTCCTTTAATGGCTCTGCAACACCTACGGGAGCCTCTGACCCATCTTAGTTCTCTTACATTATTGCTTTATAGTGCTGGCCTTTCACGAACACTACCAGGTGGTCACTGCCCCCTTGCTTGTTTGTACACAAACACCTGTTACAATTTGTAGTTCCAACTCTTCCTGCACCAACAGGTCAAAATGCAAAAGGCACTGCTATCCATAACAACGCTGTCCAACAAGCAATTCTCAGAGGAAAGCAGATTTTCTTATCATGGAATGTTCCATGGCAAAAGACGTGGAGTTTGAGAAAAACTTAGGGTCACCTTTTGTGTCACCCTCTCTTTCAACAATGGATTTTTCTCTTACACTGAAAATAGCTATTTAGGGTAGATAGGAGCCTGACTCCCTTCCTGTGAGAAACAGAGGCATTCATTGTTCCCAGTGAATTTCTGCTTCCTTAAACAAATGATCTCTCTCTATCACCCCTGAGACGGAGCTCGTTTGGAAGCCTGAAGGCCCTCCCTCTTCATTGATGAGGAGCTCGTGAGGGAGGCCCGGTTTGCTTTAATGGCAGGATCCGCATATCACTTTTGCACACATATTGAATTGCAGCCCCAAAGCCAAATCTACTTTTTGCAAACTTATTAGAAAGCTAGAGAAGGCAGGCAGCAGAAACAGGTAAATGATGAACAAGAGCCATTGTGTGCCTGAAGTTATTAAATTTTCTCTGAGGCGGTCACAGGAAAATACCTAGGTCTCATCTTACAATAATAGATTTTTGCATCAGCAGGGACCCCGAGGTTATCTGAAGGTAGAAGCCATCTCTCTCCGGGGTAGAAATCCTATTTGTGGTGACTCTATAACTGATCATATCCAGCCTTCTTGTCGTATATTCCTTATGATATTCCCAGTGACAGGAAGCTCACTGCAGCAGCTGTTCACTGTTAGAAAGCAGAGGGCTTGTGTTAGCAAGGCTTCACTTCAGATTTGACTAAAATAGAGTCTGTTTCTAGAGCAAACTTCTAGATAACACCCAGAGTACGTATTCTGTTTTCATCTCTTGCGGGTCATTCACTGTGAGAGAGTTGTGGAAGTGCGGAGCTCTGAGCCCAGGGCGCACATCACCCAGACTCGGTGAGAAGCACGGACTATGAGCGCCCCGTGCCACTGTCAGACTGCATGTCCCTCAGTGGTTGCTGTCACTGTGCAGTGAGAAAACAGCCAGTGTGACAGTTGCTTTGGTTTTAGTTGATTGAAACTGCTGATTGAAACAAATAAGGCATAGCAGTGGAAAGGTAATCCCATGAGTGAATATTTTGACACATCACTAGAGCATTTACTTTAGTTAAATTTCTAATAGTAGGGTAAAATTATGAATTTTAGATATCCTGCAAAAACCTTAAGACCTCCCCAGGCATCTGAGTTCCACATATTATACTGTGCTTAAGTTTTGGAATCTGGGAAGTGGCTCACTGGAAGCTGGGAATGCTTCTTTGCTGTGAATGACATATTATCGTCTATATTTTTCTTCTTCTTTTTAATAATTATCTTTGCCAGCTCACGCTACTATAACATAATATGATAGACCAAGTATGTTTACACAGCAAACAATTATTTCTTGCAGTTCCCGAGGCTGAGATATCTGCGATCAAAGGGTTAGTCGATCTCTTGTTTGGTGAGGGCCACTTCTTGGTTTGTAGACACCTGTCTTCTCCCCACATCCCCATCAGGTGGAGACAGAAGCCAACTCTTTCATGTTTCTTACAAGAGCACTAATACTGTTAGTAGGGGTTCCACTCCTGGCCTAATCACTCCCAAAGCCCTGCCTCCTCACACCATCACTTTGTACATTAAGATTTTAACAAATAAATGTTGAGGGTACACAATTATTTGATCTGTAGTAGTAGCATTTCCAAGAGTCACCTTTTCTTTCTTTTTTTTTTTGTACCAGGAATCAAACTCAGGACCTTGTGCTTGCCTGGCAGGTGCTTGTGCTGCTGAGCTACATCCCTGGCCCTCATCTTTTCTTTTGTGATTTGCTCCTCCATAACAATACCATTTCCCAGTGTCCAGTAAGCCTTTTGGCTGAATAAAATCAATCAAGTTTGCAACAAAGAATCTTGGGCTTCCTGGAACTCAGTGACTCAGGAGATTGACAGAGCAGTTAGGACACAGGCCCACAAGTTAGAAAATTTGGGTTATAACTCATTGTTACTGTTTCCTTTGTGAACTTGGGTACATTCTACCTCTCCAAGCTTTGGAGTTTTTCACTTGCAAAATGAGGACAATGATGTATATATCCCATAGGTGTACTCTGAAGATTAACTGGGGTGGAAATTATAAAAGTCTAGACATGCCCCTGAATCCTAGGTGCAATCTTTTTATTTTTCCTTCTCCATATTCCCCTTCTTCATCACCATAATTGCCACTACCATCATCATCCATATCTAAGAAGTAACACTTCAGCTGTCTCCATGGCTACCCCTTGGCATGGGCTACATTGAGACCACCAGAGTCCCATGGCCTGAGAGTCTTCCTTGGGTTTCTTCAGGCTACCATGACTCGAAGAGTGAGTGGTTTGGACAACAGCTAATGAGTTCAAAATGAGACCTTAATTGTAAAGCACTGTGTCATCAAGTCTAGAGTTCTGCAAATGTTTGGTGAAAAGGGACAGATAGTATACATTTTCATGGTGAGCTTTGCAAGTCCTGCTGTCTCTGTCACAATGACACAACTATCATAGAGCCAAAACAGATCTAGAAAATGGACAGGCCAGGCCGTGTTCCTACTGAGCTTTGTTTCTAAACACAATTTAAATTGAATATAATTTTTTGCATTACAAAAATATTTACTTTGAGCCATTTAAATTTTTTTCAACCAATAAAAATGTAAAACCTATTCTTAGCTCCTGAGTGTATAAAAACAGGCAGCTGGGTTGGGTTTACGATAGCAATTTAACCCCACTTTCTCCTAACCTACACCTTCCTTTTGACTTGTCTTTTCAGGGTTCTTTTGCTGCACTTCTGGAGAGATGTGTCAGAGCAAAGAGGAGCATCCACAGTCAGGCCCCAGGGCCACGCCCTTCGGGGAAGGCCGCCGCGCCTCCGCATGGGCGCCAGGGGCCCGCACCCAGCCAGCCATGTCCGGTGCGCGCATCCTCCCAGGCTCAGATGGAAAGGAGCCCACAGGTCAAGTAAGAGAAGATCCTGAAATTCAGCTGCGTTTTCATGGCAGTTCTTAAGTATACCAAAGTGTCTCCCTGTGCAGACTAACGTGAGGAATGCCTTTCTAAAAGTAGTACTTATTACTGAGCGGAAAGGCTGTGGGAGGAGAGGGAACGAATGGACCACTGAGCAGATCTTTGGAGTCCTGCAGACAGTTTCACAAGCCACTGCCTGGCTTTTCTATAGCCACCTCCTTCGTATTCCTCCGACGGTTTCCTCACCTTCAGAACATGAGCCGATGAGTCGGAAGCATGGACCTCTCCGGAGCTGTGGCTGCCACTGGTGCAGACGAGGGAGGGCCTGAGGACCGAGAGGAGAGTTGCCTGGTGGACTGAAGCAGAGTCACTTTCCTCCTAGGGAACCCACGTCCTCTGTAGGGAGGGAGATTTCCCTGGTGTCATCAGCAAGCTGCTTTTGGTCAGCATGGTGGTTTCAGAACAGGCACAGGCTCAAAGGACGTTTTTGAGCAACAGAAAATGAATCTTGCTCACAGATTATGATACATCAAAGACTGGTTTCTACCAGAGCCTGTTACTGGACTTTGACAGGGCCTTTGGAGGGTAGGCTAGCTCCATGCTCTGCACAATCTCTGGATTGTGTGCAATCAATGATTATGTGATCCCCAAATGGGCAAAGTATTTCGTGCTATTCATATGCACATAACAACCTATTTGAATTTATCTTCGATATGTGAATATTTGCTTTCACAGAAAGATAAGCATTCTGCATATAACCTGGAATGAAAATTTTCTTTGTGTGCCCTGTTTGTTGAAATTCTATTCTGGCAATCAAATGCTATAATAATTAGTACTTGTGAAAGCTGTTCCTTTGATACAAAATTATCAAGTACTTTCAAATAATTGGGAAGTGTATTGAGGGACATACAAACTGAAAAGATACTATGTGATTTAAATGACTATATGAATGCTATTTATGTATTTTGGGTGGCAGAATGTGCTTATAAACAGTTAAATAATAGTATAAAACAGAATAGTAAAGGTTATATTATATGATATTCCCATATTGATATAACTGATGGGTTTATAATATTCCATGCATTAAAAATCTTAAAGAACTAAGTTTTGTCATTCAATTGCACTTAGGACATGAATTGTTTTTCATAAAAAGTACTATTTTGAATAGTTTTATATTTTAGGAATGACAGTGGAGAACTGTCTCCTTTCTAAACACTAACTTCATAAGATGGAAAAATCTGGAGTCATATACTGTGAGTTTCACAATAGATCACCCCTGATGCACACATACAGAAGCATCAGATGGTATGCAGAGAGGCAGAAAGCATGATGGAAACGAGCACCTTCCCTGACCTCCCTGCTTCCTCTGCATTCTCAGCGGAAAGTGAGCATCAACTTGGCAATTAATGAAGCAGCTGAGGGTAATAATGTGAAGATGTGGACTTGGCATATTGTTCCCAGCCAATTCTGTATCTCATGAACTCATCTGTAAGCGTACTACTCAGACTTCAGACAAGTGAGGATTTAGTACTTGGTCATTTGATATTGGACTGAAATACTGTGAGCCTCAGTAAGGACCTTCAGTATCTCTATTCCAGAGTCTGGAAACCTGAAAATGAGATTAGTAAGGCATCGACTGACAGGCCACACAAATGTGATTGGGCAGAGGAGTTCCTGCCAGTCCTGAGCAGCCAGTGGTCCTGGGCTGTGTCTTAGAAGAGGGGGGAACAGGGCCTGGCTTCCCTGTTGCATATGGGAAACGAGAGAAAGGAAGGTGGGTCAAACTTCAGAGAACCTACAGACCACACAAAAGACACTGTTTTCTGCCTGTCAGGAATCTCTTGGGTCTTGTTAGTTTTATTTAGATAGATCCAAAACTATTTGGAGATCAAAATGGGATATTTAGTTTTTCTTATGTGTTTTCAGCTTTATATTCTTTGTCCATGGAAAGAGACAAAATGCTATCAAAGCAGACACATTTCAAGCAAGAACAGGTAAGACTGTTTTGTGCTCAAACTGACATGTATCCACAAATGTGATTACCTTTGTTAATAATTCTATGTACATTTAGAGCATTTTGGGAAAGCTCTTATAATGCAGTGTTATTATATTTGCAATAAGCTTGTGAGGTAGATTTAATTATTATCCTAACTTTATAAATATAAAACGAATGATTATTCCACTAGATGCTTGGCCTAAAGGCACACAAGTAGGGAGAGGCCCAGATTCCACTGGGTGACATCTAACGGCTGACTTCCAGTCTCACTAATGGAGTGTTTCTCAACCTTTTAGAGAAGGCCTCGTATACTCTTTTGAGAAACTTACAAATATCCTTCTCTTCTCTAATGTCTAATACAGATTACATTTTCTACCAAGCCTATTAAATTGTGTTGTAAGATTCCATAGATTCATAAACATATACGTTAGAACTACATCTAGGACATTGTTTTCTTTCCTTTGCATTCTTGGTACAGGCTTACTGAGTTTTCACCACTCTGCCTCTCTTCTATTGGTTGAGTTTTTTGATGATAATGAAAGAATTTCAATCTTTTTATATTCAAAATTCTATTCCCTTCGTCATTAATTCTTACTCACTTATTGATAGGCTAAAATAGTTCTTTAAGTTGCTTGGCTTGAATAGTTCAAGTTAGTTAATTTTAATCAAGTATATGAAGAAATTGCACACGTGTTTGTGTATGTGTACATGTTGCATATCTGAAAGATCTTTCATATGTGAATTAAAAAAGGCTTGCTTAAAAATTCTCTGAACAGTGCCAGGCATGATGGTGCACGCCTGTAATCCCAGTGTTTAAGAGGCTGAGACAGGAGGAACGTTGCAAGTTTGAGACCAGCCTGGGCTACAAAGTGAGCTCAAAGCTAACCTGAATTGCACAGCAAGATCCTGTCTCAAAAAGACAAAAAAAAATTCTCAGGACACAAATTTTTCCCTTAGAAGCGTGTATAGCACTACACTTGCCTCTAGCATTTTTTTTTTTTTTTACAGAGAAACACAAAGTTAGCTGGCTTTTGTTTGGCTCGTGTAACATTTAAATTTTTTATGCTTTTTTCTGGATTGAAGGTTTTGCCTAAAGATTGAAAATAGCTAATGGTTCTTTTCCCTAATCTTTGTAGTGGAGACTTCTATCTGCATGGTCTTTGTTTTTGTCTAGGTTTTATAAAAATTCCAGCCTGAGACAAAGCTTATGATCTGAGCTTTGTGGAAGGCACAATCCCAGGAGCTTGGGCTGAGGGTCAGGCAGAGAAGGAGAGAGAACTACCAGGTTCACGAGTTACAGACTATGCTGGCTGATTCTTCCATCACAGTTCATGTTCCTGACAGGAGGAGACAGCGCACCTTGGAACCATCCTCAGGGCAGGAAGAGGAAATTATCTTCCTCTCAGAGCTCCAGGTTCCCCTCGGGGTTTCATTTTCCTTCCTGTCCTTACTGTGACATGTTGGCTTTTCCAGCAACAACTGGAGACGCCTTACCTTGTGCTCCAAAGCTAGGTGCCTGCTTGAATTTCAGCAATGTAAACAGAGAATAGAGCACCTGGGAACTGTCTGACTTGCCCGGCATGGCTGTGGGGAAAGGTGCAACCTGCAGGCACAATGGAAATCGCCTGAAAATGGCCTAGTCCTGCAGCTGTGGCACAGTCTCTTACAACTCATTTCAAAATGCTCCAGAGACACAGGCAAGGGTGGAGACTTTCAGTAACTATAAAGCAGATGGAAGTGAAATGAAATATACTCTGCCTGTGTGGGAAGTGGCTGAAGCTGAAGATCAATCACACGTGCAGGGCTGGAGCAAAGCTGGTCCTGAGAACGAAGAGTACTACCGGAAATGCACATAAACAAGCTGCTGAAGCCCACAGAACACCAGGTGCCTAAGGCAAGCCAAGCAAACAGGGTGCTAGGCAAGGGGTGTCATGTGACATCAACCTGCCCAGTATATAAATAAATGTGCTGTGATCCTTCAGCAGTTCCTTTTCTCTCATCTGGAGAGAGGGCTCCACCTGACCTCAGCCTTCTGTTTTCTGACTCTTGTCTTTATTTCTTCATCCTTTACCATCTTTCACCCTGAGAATTTCAAGCGCTGTGCTGGATGCTGCTGCCTGCTTGCATGATGAGGGAAGTAACTGAGCTGCTTGTCCTCCCAAGAGAAAATGAGTGGGTCCTCATCGCTGTCCTGGCTCCCAGCAGTGAAAACACAAGTGCATTAGATATCACTACACTTCTCTGATACATCCTTACCTCTCTTTTTACATTCAATCAAGGACTATGGCATCCTGAAAACTCATCAGCAGGAAGGAAACCCTGGGAGGGGTGTGACCTGGGACGTACGAGCTCTCAGGTAAAGCATTAAAGAAGGTAGAGTTAAGGATTACCTATAGTCATGCATGGTGAGGGCCGTGTGTGTGTGTGTGTGTGTGTGTGTGTGTGTGTGTGTGTGTGTATGTGTGTGAGGGGGGGAGGGAGGGAGGGAGAGTGCACTGCAATAGCTGGGCAAAGGAAATAGGAGAAATTCTGTCAGTGCAGATAAGGAACAGCAGAGAAACACCTGGAGACTCTGTGAAATTCTCTGTTGGCCAGAACATATTGTGGACAGAAAGTAGGTCAAAGGTGAGCCACTGAGCGTCTCAAGATAGATTGACTTTTATAGGAAGGAAAAAGATAACAAAATACCAGCAAGACATCTGTGAGGAGAAAATTACTGAGATGAGGGAAAATGGAACTGAGGATTAAAGAAAAATCTACTTCTGAAACTTATTTGCTGTTAAACTTAAATGAAAACCTTTAGATATATATGTATTTAGGGAAAATGGGCTGGGGTGAACACAGGACAGAATTACGGAGATGAAGTGTGAATTTCAAGGAAACTAAGAATGTCCTGTTAGAATTATAATGTCCTTTCAGGTATGAAGAACAAAAATGTAACTGGGAAAGTAACTAAAACTTATTTGTCAGATTTAAAGAACTCATCCAAGATTTAAATAAAGAGGACTAAGAATAAATTTAACTGAAACCAAGCTTGTGAATAGAGAATAAAGAAAATAAATTTTCAACCCAACCACCACAAATGTCTACAACCGTGTTCTACCCAGTTTTGCTTCTCCTAGTGTCTGGCGCCACAGCCCGCAGGCTCTGGGCCACGTGCTTGCTGAGAGCCTTGATTCTCCCTATCTCTTCACACCTCCTGTGCCTTGGGGTCCCTCCAAGTGATCGTGGCAGCCAGGGCTCACACCCCAACATCTGTGCCACCTCTTAGATCACATGTTTTTTCACTGGTAAATAGATATGATGGTCCCCATCCCAAACCCCTCTTCTTGCTTGTGATCCTGAACTCTGATCACCTATGAGTCTCCCTTTGTGCTTGAAGCTGTTCTGGTCACCCCAGAACTAGCCAGACACCATGCCCTGGTGTCGGAGGCTCGGGCCTCAGCAGTTACGAAGGTTCTCCCTCTGTGGTTTGGATCTCCACAGCCTGTCAGCGCTGAGGGAGAAGCTGCCCTGTTTTACTTGTCCTTCTGTCCTCTTCACAGCACTGGGTATGGAGAGGACAAGGTGTTATGGGCACATCACCTGGGAACCACATCTGGAAGCCATCTTGGCCCTCACCTTTGCCTCAGAATGTCCATGCCATACAGATGGACTCTTCAGAGAGCGAGGGCAGAGCCCATAGTCTGTAGTTCACCTGCCTTTATATGGATTGACTCCCATGGTTTCTTTACTGGGAAACAAATAGCATCATTTTTCTAATTTTACTTGATTTGTTTTATACAAATATATAACACACTTTGGTCATATCCATACTCCCATTACCTTCCTTAACCCTCCCCTCCCGCCTCCTTCTTGTCCTCTTCCTCCTGTCTAATAGTGTCTTTTTCTACTTTCATGTCATCTTTTTAATGTTTTAGTGGATTCTACATGTAAGGGAAATCATGTGATACTTGTCTTTTGGGGTCTGGTATATTTCCCTTAACAAGCAACATCTTAATGTCCAGATGATGTAATGATTAACAGCCTAGCTTCAGGCACTGGACAGCTTGGGGTGGACACCTGTCTCTGACACTAGGTGGCTATGTGATCTGTGTCTGCTTCTTTATCTGTAAGGGAACACATAGAGTAAATGTCCCGGAATGTTTCGTGTGTGTGTGTGTGTGTGAGAGAGAGAGAGAGAGAGAGAAAATTGAATGATTTCATGCCATTCACAAAGTCTTACCAGTGCTGACACAGTATAGACCACATAAACTCACTTTCTGTCCTTCAGAAACATTGCTAGTCTCACACTCAGGTGGTTTCTCTTCACTGCCCAGGGTCTCCAAATCATCCTCCTACTATGACATACCTTTACCTGGGACTTGCCTCTCGAAGGACTCCCCCATCTGCCAATAGGAAATGTATCCAGATTTCATGCATTGAGTTCTGATCTTCCCTTCAGGCAGTCTAATAAGTGGATCAGCAATAAAGAAGACACAGTAAGGATCAGTGTCCCAGCAACACTGTCAGGTGACATCTTTTATTTCTGCATTTGGTGAGTACTCCACATGAGCCTGCTGTGGGACGGGTGCTGCACCAGGCCCTGCACACTCCTGGCCCCTGGCTCTGACTCTTCTGTGTGCAGAATTTTGGCTGTAGTGCCCCAACCCACACACTCCTGGAGGTAGTGGGATAGAAAGCAAGCTTCTTCTAATGTGGGATGCATCCCTGGCACTACTGGTAGTAATTTCAGGAGGTAACAGACATGGCATTATACTGGACAGTATCACTAGAAAGCTCTTCACTACTTAATTCTCTGCTAGTTCTTCCAATTATCTTGAGGAGAAAGCTTTAGTTCGGAACTGCCAACATTTCTCTAGCTCTGGCTAATTTTCCTTCTGAAAAATGGAAAAGGAGGCCAGAGACTCAGCTCATTAGGCAGGTAACAGTATGTGGTTAGCAAATAACATTTCATTTTCATTACACTTATCTTTGGGGTTATGTTCTAATTATGACAAGTGATCCATAAATGGCTTTTTATTTCAGGAGTAAGTATGATGTTCTTAAAATATGACATCTATTTGCAAGTATTAAATACAAATACATTAAACACATAAATATATAATGTATATAAATTTTTAAAAAGGAGTCCACTTGAAAAAAATTCCAGAAAGTGACAATACACATGCATACATATGTGGCACAACCTCCAAACAACACTCAGACAGCCAAAATTTGGGAAGCAGCGAGTGGCAGAAAGTGCTTGCAAGTGATGTGAGTTAATGTAGCTTGGCTTTGGCCTTTGCTAATGGCACATGTGTGACTTTAGACAAGTTTATTTTTTTATTTTGTGAAAAATAAAATTTCCTAACAAAACAATAAGAGAATAACAATAGCTAATACACTGTGTATCACCATCTCCAAAGTATTTATTGAGTACATGAATAAATCTAAAAGAGTCTTACAAAAAGAAATAGATACTAACACAATTTTCTTTTTAACAAACTAGTATAAACCACTAGTATAACTGAAAAACATAGCATATATATTAAAATAGTTTTAAAACAAAATGAAGAGACAATCTTCAGAATGGGAAAAATTTTTCCAGGTATTCAATGGACAGAGGACTAACATCGAGAATATATACAGAACTCAAAAAATAAGACCTTCCAAAATAAAAAAAAATCAAAAAATGGGAAACCAAAATGAACGGGCACTTCTCAGAAGTACAAATGGCCAATGAACATAGGAAAAATGCTCATTGGCACTGGCCATTAGAGAAATGCAGGTTAAAGCAACACTGAGATGCCATCTCACCCCAGAAAGAATGGCTATCCTCAAAAAAATCTCATAACAAATGTTGGCGAAGATGTGGGGGAAAGGACCTCGTCTATACTGTTGGTGGGAATACAGACTAGCACAGACATTTTGGAAATCGGTGCGGAGATTAGGGAAATATGGGACTTTTCACTGTTATTGTTGCCTCTCCCTAAGTTTCAAAAATTCCTTGAAGAAAAACAGAGAAAGTCAGTGTTTACTGGGCAATTCCAGGTACCATGTTTTATACAACTCTGCACTGTATTTTTCATATTTCCTAGCTGAGTAAATGAAGGCTTTCAGAAATTACCTAAAATCACATGGGCACGGGACAGGTTTTGGTACAGTACACCTAGCATGCAGCCTGGCACTCAGTTACAGCACCTTTGCAAACCACAGAGGACAGGCCCTGAGAACACACCCAGGTGAAGTCACATTTTGGATGGCAGGTCGCAAAATCTCTGTTCACATATGAGTTTTATCACCTTGCCTCCAAGTTTAAAGCTTCTTTTTTTTCCTGAAATGCATGACAGCTTGTGACAGTGTTGAAATCACCTTTATCAACAAGACTAAATTGTTTGTTACAGGGACACTTTCCTGGGAAATGCAGCAGTGTACACCTGTGAGTAATGTCCCACACTCTTTAGGAAAGGCTAGGGATCTTGTAGTGGAGACAGCTGCCTGCCTCCCTGGCCGCAGCTCACTCCGTTCGCTGGGGTGCTGTCCCAGAACACGGTGACCTGGGTTCCTATAAACAGCATGGATGTGCTCCTCACCGTTCCTGAGGCTGGAAGCCCAAGATCAAGGTTCTGGAGATTCTGTGTACGGTAAAGCAGCTGCTTTCTGGCATGTAGACAGCTCTGTCTAACTGTAACTTCCCATGGGGAGGCCACACAGCTCCATCCTCATGACCTACTGACTCCCAGGAGCTTCCCCCCCTACCCCCCGCACCATCACACTGGTGATTGGACTGTGACGAACTGAGAGTGGGAGGTAGAGGGAAGACAGGCAGATTAGGGTATGAGCGCCTGAGTGAACAAATGGCCAGGGCCTCGACTGGCTGAAGACAAGGCTGTGGACACTAAAGCACAAAGGACAAGGGCAAGTGCCTGAGTACATTTAGAAAGCCTCTAAGGGATAGAATGCAAAGAACAGAGAACTAATACAGCCTGCTTTCCAGACATCGGAAGCCTGGCTGCAGCAGCAGCGCCAAAGGCACACCTGCTTCCTGCATGTTCCTCTCACCTTTCCTGGGCCAGAGACCTCACACAAAGCCCCTGGACTTACCACACCCGTTGTTTCCCCCTCTTGGAGCCCTTCTGACACGAGGGCTTTCCTTTCTGTCTTGTGTAATAAACCACACTTGGTGCCTTCCCTGTTGCCTGCTGTTCTTTTTCTTTTTCTTGTTTTTTCTGCTCACTGTTCTGTCACATGGCCAGCAGGACAAGAAGCCAGAGTGAGGGAACTGGTTACGTGAATTTCAATGGGACGCAAACATAAAGACTTTACACCCTCACCAAGATTTACCTGAGTGTTCTTGCCCTGCTATTTTATCAGATATTCTCAGTTGCTTCTTTACCTTGAAATGCCCAGTTTAACCACTCGAGGTGAGATACCAAAGCCCCACATACCTGCATACCATAACTGCCCTCCTCTAAGACCTTCTTGGTCTCAGTTACGTTGTGTTCTCCTTCATGGAAGAGACTTAAACTTGGTTCTACTTTATTAGCATGTTTTCTAGTGACATTCTCCCTCTAAGTTTGAGTGTCAGTTCATCTTTGAGGAGACAGTAATTTTGAATCAGCACTTGGAATACTAGGTTCTGAGGCAAGGTCCAAGTAAGTATTTAACAAAGGTACTCAGAGTGGCTGGTGATGAAGGCTTAGTGTGACTCCCTTCCCTGAGCTGAGCAAAGGCTGTGCAGCTCCTGTTCATGCCCAGTCTCTTCACAACAAAATACAGGAGTACAGAACAGGTCAAAGCCATGGCTTCTGCTCTATTGGGGTTGAAATATGATATGTTCACAGATCACCCTTTTAAGCTAAGGCTTTCACTGCTAAGGCTTCCACTGAAGTGCTCATCAATACCTAACCTAGTGGGAGGGGAAGCACTTGTTTTGTATAGAGTTTGCATGTCTGCAGTATAAGGGACTATGGAGGTCTCAGTACATCCAAAGTCCTTCCTACCTGACAAGCATTTGTACTCTCAAGGTTTTGTACCCATGAGGAAATCTACTTTCTAGTTATAGACAACCACATGTGGAAATTTGGAAGTAGTTGATGTTACTCACAGCATTGTGTTAGATCATTTTAGCTGCAGGAACATAAATCCTGACTTAACTGGCTTAAACAAAAGGAACTTTATTATTCCACAAAACAAGAGATCTGGGCTGAGACAGGAGCCAGGTGCAGCATGTCAGGACGGGTGCCCCCTGGGAGGGGTGCGCTTGGCCCCTCTCGGGCATTACACTGTGCCATCCTCAAGCTGGAGTGGGTGGCTGGGTGGCCCTGGCCTCACATACAAACACAAAAATGGGGGTACTGCTCCCTTCCCCTCCTTCTTGGAAGTGAGGGACTCTTTCTGAGGGGACCCACCACACCACCCACTATGAACTGTGGCCCAAAGTTGGACTATTTGTCTACAATTAACCAATTATTGGCAAGGCTAATGGAGGTCCCGAATTGGTCCAGATGAATTGGTTGACGCTTGAGAAAGAGGTCTCCTTCCTTTGAGTTATACAAGGTAGATATTCAGACAGAATAGGGTCCTATTAACAAGGAAGAGAAGGTTGCTGTATGTCCAATATGCATTATTTAGTATAATGAGCTGTATATAGACATGCTCAAGTCCCTCATATAACAAGGTGTAGTATTTGCATAGAACCTATGTACATCTCCTCACATACTTTAAATCATCTCTAGATCTCTTATAATACCTGAGGCAGTGTAAGTGGTATGTACACAGTTGTTCCACTGTATTGTTTAGCAGATGATGACAAGAAAAATAAGGTGATACATGTTCAGTACAGGCAATCATTTTAGGCCTAATCACATGTCAGCAGCAACTTAACTGAACTTTTTTGATCACCTGTTGGTTGAATCTGCAGACACAAGACCCACAAATAAGGAAGGCTGACTGCATAGCATACTGTACTTTATGTACAATGTCCCATAGTTTGCATTTGAGAGTAACTTGTGACGTTAGCAGAGAAGGAGATTAGCTAAAAGTATTAAGAGTAAATTACATGCTGGACATTTCTCCCAGAAGAAATGTACTCAAGACACTAATAACCATCTGGGAGGGTAGAGAGTTTCAGAGACAGAGACAGTGTGTTTCCTGGTGGCTCCAGAAACAGGCACAGAGGACAGGGCTGCAGGCGCCCATGTCTCTTCACACACCGGGTCAGAAGCAAGTGGATGGCACCCTAAAGCTGCACTTGAGGCTGAGTGGATTTCAGCACTTCCTTCTGCGAACTCTACCAAACGCCCCACTCATGCTCATTCATCTTAAAGCCTAGAACAGGGTTAGTGAGCCAAGAATCAGAGGGAAGGCGGCAGCCTTTTCCAATTCCCATTTCCTGCTCTCAGAGTAAATAAAGATGGGGGAGGAAAGGAGCAATAAAAATCTTTTTAAAGATGCCAAAGACAGCTGCCTCTGTTCTCAGTTTGGTCCCTAAATGGCCTCATACAAAACTGTCTCCTGCCTAAGGAAAATATCATGAACCTATTTTAGAATTTTGCAATTCAAACTCAATATAAACATCTCCAGAGTACTTAGCAGATAGTCCCAGATGAGGTTCAAAGTCCAAAACAAAAGCAGGGATTTTGTCATCCTTCATCCTCCATGCCAAAACCTTCACCCAGCTGGTCCCTAACCTCACTAAATGGATGATACAGTGACATTTCCGTGTTTGTCTCTGGCTGATGGAAAATTATTCACATTTTGATGGGATTTTCTACTTTTAAAAGCACCTTCACATTTTACAACAGCATTATAATAAGGGTCTCCTGATGCAAGGCAATTATCCCAGCTTAACATATGGGCCACATTAACCTGTACATATGTGAGAGTGAGGACAGTGAATTCAGGAGGTGGCAGGAAATAGGGGCTGGGGTCTAACTCTTCTGACCTCCATCTGGATACATCATGCAAGACACGGAACTTTTCTCATTTGACTCAGACTATAAAGAGAACCTGCCCTCCTATGTAAAATGGTGAAGTAAAGAATCAT
Organism: Dinomys branickii; assembly: GCA_004027595.1. Taxonomy (NCBI): domain Eukaryota; kingdom Metazoa; phylum Chordata; class Mammalia; order Rodentia; family Dinomyidae; genus Dinomys; species Dinomys branickii. The sequence continues at coordinate 51,439 of PVLD010011727.1, forward strand.
TTGGGGGCTGAAGAGAAGGAAAAGAAGATAAGAGGATAGGAAGACAAAAAACATGAGAGGGCATAGGGAGTTTTTTATGGGGTCTTTGGACCCTTCAAATGTACTGTGAAAACAATTGTCTCCTAGCTGCCTCCAAAGTTAGGGGATGGTTGAATGAAATCACTGTACCAAGCTTACATTTTTTTTTACCACTGACGTGTTTTGTAAGTGATGCCAAATTAAGAAATTTCAGCAAACATTTTGAAGGGCTAAAATGGAGTCTTTAAGTCATCGAAAGAAACTCATATTTTTTCCAGCATTGAGTTGGTGGTAATTTATTTGAGCTGTAGGAGAAAATTAGTAACAGTAATATAGAGCCGTGTGTTATATTTTACACACTAGCAATGTACAATTGTAAAATGAAAGGAAGACAACTATTTCATTTGTAATTGCAAAAAGAATAAGATACTTTGAAATAAACTTACAAAAGAAGTATAAAGCAGGTACACTGAAAACTATTAAACACTCTTGAAAAAAAGGAATGGAAAGGCATCCTGCGCCCATAAAGTAGAAGATAAAATGTTGCAGAGATGCTGATAATTCCAAAATTGACCTACAGATGTAACACAATGCCAGCCAGACATGGAAAGTGACAATGTGATCCTCAGATTCACATTGGATATAAGAAAAAACCTAGACCACCAACAAAAGAATTTTGAAAAAGGAGAACACAGTCGAAGGGCTCACACTTAAAAATGTTAAATGTACCACAAAATAGCAGTGACCAGCACTGTGGGCCTCCCACAAATACAAATGCAGATTAGTAGAAAACAACTAAGAGTACTAAAATAAGCCCATGTACTTAAGGCTCACTGGTTTTGGTGAGGTGGCCGAGGTAAATTAGGGAAGGGCTAATCAAATGGGGTTAGACATCTGAGTATCCACATACAAAAGAATAAATCTGGATCCCTACATAAAAGTTCACTCAAAATGGCTCATAGACCTAAATTCAAGAGCTAAAAGTATAAAGTTTTAGGAAAAAAACATATGAATAGTTTACAATAAGCTTGAAGCAAGTACTTGTACATGCCAAGCAGACACAATAAAAAATAGATACATTGGACTTTTTTCCCCTAAAACTTAAAAATTTTGTTTAAGCATACATTCAAGGAGGTAAAAAGATAGCCCACAACAAAAGAGAAAATATTTGCAAATCATGGATCTAATATGTGAATAATATATAGCATAAATAAAAAACACAACTTAATATTAAAAACCAAATATTCCACTTAGAAGTAGACAAAGGATATGAATAGATATTTCTCCAAAAAAGATACACAGATAACTAATGAACACAGGAAAAGATGCTCAGCATCATTAGTCATTAAGATGATGTAAATCAAAACTACAAGAAGATGCCATTCACACTCACTAAGGTGGTTATAACAAAAAAGACAGCCAGTAACAAATGGTGGTGAAAATGTAGAGAAACTGAGACCCTTGTATATTGCTTGTGGAAATATAAAATTATGTAGCAACTTTAAAAAATGGCTTTTCAGTTTCTCAGAGTTAAATAAAAAGTTATCACATGAAGTAAGGATGGCTTTCCTAAGGATATTCTCAAGAGTGTTGAAAATGCACCCTCATGAAAACTTGTATACAGACATTCATAACAGCATTAGCCAAAAAGTGGAAACAGCCCATGTCCACCAACTGATGAATAAATAAGCAAAATGTGCTGTGTATCTATACAGGAGACCATTATATTCCCAATAGAGTACATTCAAAAGGGAAGAAGGCAAATACTTGCTACAAGTAGATGAATCTTTAAATCAGCCTGTGCGGCAGAGACAAGACAGGAAAGGCCAAATATGGGGTAATTCTACTGGTTTTACATTTCCAGAATAGAAAAATACACATTCTGGAGTTAGATAGTAATGATAATTGTGCCACTTTGTGGATACACTAAAAATTTGTAGCTTATACATTCAAAGAATGATTTTTATGAAATAATGTCTAGTAAAGCTGTTAATTAAAATATGTCATGAAATGCTACATATCAATATATGAAACACAAAGCTGTGGCCAAAGGCATACTTATTACCTTAAATGTTTGTACCAATACTAATGAAATGTTGGAATTAAGTGAGTTAAATCTCTAACTCAGAAAGCTAGAGAATAAGGGGCTGGGGGTATAGCTCAGTGGCGTAAGTGCTTGCCTGGCAAGCACAAGGTCCTGAGTTCGATCCCTGGTACCAGAAAAAAAAAAAAAAAGAAAGAAAGAAAGAAAAAAAAAAGAAAGCTAGAGAATAAATAGCAAAGCGAGCTAAAAATACATGAACAGAACATAAAAAAAATAAGTATGGTAGAAAATGGAAAAATGGAGGAAACAGTAAATTAAAACTATGGCTTAGGATAAAGCAACAGAATACATAATATACTAGCTGCATTTTTAAAAGGGGGGCATTAATATGCAAAATAAGAAATGACAAGAGGGGAATAACCATTGGTGAAGAAAATTATGGTAATTGTAAGAGACTAATTCAACACTGTTTACAAATAAGTTTTAGGAATTACATGAAATGGATAACTTTCTGAATAAACAGCTTCCCAAAGTTGATGCTGACAGAGATAGAAAGTTGAAAGTAATTGAATCTCATAAAAGAAAATCGTTAAAAAAAATCACCGAGTCCAGATGATTTCCGAGGTAATTTCTACTAAGCCAATAAAGATCAGAGGATGCCAATATTATACCACCCTTTCAGCACCTAAAAAGGATCACTTTCAAACTGTTTTTGTGAAGTAATACAGTATAAGTGCTAAATGTCCTAAAGATATTACAAAAAGAGGAAACTGATGTGTTCTTTGCCTTTATAAAAAAATCTGTGTTGTCATCATGGCAGCAAAACCAACATGGCGCCCTCCATTGGTACCATGTGGCAGGCCCTGCCTTCCTGGTCAAGCTACTTCCTGCCTCTGCAACATCCTGTTTCCCTCCTCCCAGCACACATGGCCCAATCACTTACTGCCATGACTCCCAGTGGCCCAATCACTAAGGGCTGTATCACCCCACGTTATCCAGTCACTACTTATCATACTGCTCCAATGGCCGTCTGCCACATCGTGCAGACCAAACCTCCAAACCTGCCCAGCCTAATCCTATGTAGCTACTGCTCCCCTGGCCAGGCCCCCAGAAGCTCCACATCCCCCCATTCTGCTGTGGTCTTCCCCATCCCTGCAATGAAGGCATTTTGTACTTTGCTCTATTTTTATCTGCACCAAAACCCTATATAGAGTTGCCTCAAAAATAAATAGCTAGGCAAAAATGCCACATGGTATGAAACAGAATTTAGTACTATGTTAGGGAACTAATATGTCATAACCAAGAGACATTTATTTCCAGAATGCAAAGATGGCTCAACATTTGAAAATTGATTTATATAACATGTCATATAAATTAATGTGGGAAAATCATATGTTTACATCTATGAGTGAATGTTCACCTATATCTTGGTCAGCTTTCTGTTACTGGGACAAAATACATGAGATACACAGTTTGTAAAGGAGGAAAAGCTTACTTTAGCTCATAGTTTCAGAGGTGTCAGTCCCCGGTTGGTGCTCATTGCTTTGGGGCCATGGAAGGCAGCACTTGATGAGGGAAGCACAGCTGCTCACCTCATGGGCACCAGAAGGCAGAGAGGGAGACCCCTTCAAGGATATGACCCCAGTCACAACTTCCTGTCTCTAAGCACACCTCTTAAAGGTCTACCTCCTAAGGGAGCCGCAGGCTGGTAACTTGACCTATTAGCATGGGACCTTAAGGGGTTACTGAATTTCTAAGCCATACCAGCCTTCTGCAAAATCCAAGAGCTTTTCCTTATAAAAACAGTAAAATGGAAATTGGTGGGCCTTTGTTTAACATGATGCATGTATCTATATTATATCTATATTACTTATACTTGTACCTCTGAGTCTAGATGGCATCTCACCCTGGTGACCCTGCCACCTTTTCCCTGGATGAGTGTCCTGCAGCTCAGTCCCAATAGAATGCTATTGAAAACCTCATCCAGTTCAGACCGACTAAGGAAGACTGACAGATTAGATGATTGGATAGGGTAAAAACTTCTGGAGACATTTCAATGGCAAAACATACCATAATAAGTGATAAATTAGATGTTTTCATGTTGTAACCACTCCAAGCATGTTTACAAATTGAGGGGGATAGAAGATCAGGAGCATCATTAAAAGTGAGTAAAATAATGGAAAGTTTACAGGAGACATGTACAAGTGACTTTGAAACTTATGAAGTGCACAACTTCATTGTAAAGAGAAGAATGTAAATTAAAACCACATGGAGATAACATCTCTTACCCGTTGATTTGGCAGAAAGTGAAAAGTTGGGCAGCACACGGTTGCCCAGGCTATGGAGAAATGCACATCTCAGGAGAGCAGGGCACAGAAAAGTGTTGGAGGGGAAGGGAGCCAGCACGCAGAATGACACATGCTCACAGCTCGCTGGTCCTGCTGGAGGGAGTGTTCTCCGAGAACATGTCTCTACTCTTCACAGATAATCCATCATGTGTAGGAAACGAGTCCTCCTTGAACCCATAAGTCTAAGTGAAATAAGTCAGAGGCAGAGGGTAATTATCGCTTGGTTTCTCTCCTTTGAGAAACCCAAATCGTAAATAATTTCAAGAGTAAAATAAAAGGCGACAGGAAACAGGAAGATTCTGTGCAGATTAGAAAGAGATCTGAGGATGAGGGGGGCCAGGCACGATGGGAGGAGAGGAAGTGAAAAGGATCAAGGTGATCCCATGATGAATGTGTTTGTTATTACAAACTCGTGCTAATAACATTTTTGAATGAAATAATACATGCATAAAGTTCTTTATTACTGGCATTTGTCATGGCAAAATGTTTGAGCAAACAACACGGACCCATAGACAGTTGAATAAACTGTGCTCTATTTACTGTACGCAAAGGGGACTTTCATCACAACACCACAAAGCGGAAAGATGGCTCCGAATTGACCGTGAGTCATTCTCAGAATATATTGTCAACAGGAAAAGCAAGGCACAAAATTTTCACAGATTTTGTTATCTTCGGTGCAAGAAATGGAAATTAAAAATATGTGCATGTGTGCATTTGTTTATTTGGGGGAGAGAAACAAAGGAAAGAGAAACAGAGGAAAGGTAAACTTGACCATCATGCAGGACTGCGCTGAAAGGAAGAAAGTCCTGCCATTCATCTTTCAGGTCTGTTCTGGTACAAACTTGGAATTTTTAAGAAGTAATGTTGAAAATGAGAAGAGCAGGACCCCAGTGAGCCGGGTCAGTCTGCGGACAGCTGGGCAGGGAGCCAGGTCAGGAGGTGGCCTCCAGAGGCGTGGTGGGATCCGAGGAGGGTACCCCGGGGGCGGGCCGCCGCCTCCTGCTTAGGTCTCCTCCCTCGTCCTACTTCTCTGTGGCGCTCTTTGTTCTTCCTTCAGAGCCGCGTGGGACCCGGTCAGGCCTGCTCACCCTGGGGTGCTGGGGGAGTCACAGCTCCTGCCCGAGGGCTCGAGGCCTGGGGGCACAGGGCAGCAGGGGAGAGGGGAGAGGAGCTGAATCGGCCACCTTTCCGGCCTTGGGGCGCTGCGGAGAGGCCGGGGCCTGCCCAGACTGTGTCTTCCTGGCCTTGAGGGCTCCCAGGTCGAGAACAGACCACCGCCAGGGGCTCCGGATCCTGGGGATGAGGGACCCAGAGGGAGGGAGGAGGTAACCCGGCTACCCCTTTTCATTAGATAGGTGAGCAGAGCCCGCTTACTCTGCTGGTCTGGGGCTGTTTCCTAAGTGGGTCAGAAGAAATCAGTCTGGGGCTGTGTTTAAACCCAAACACATTCATTCTAGATCTCCCCTCGGTGATCTATGCTGATTGAAAGTGAGCAGACTGGTGTCTAGTTAACACTCACTTTGAGGAGCTCTGAGGGACGGTGTGACTTTTGAGCTTTGACTCAGGGACACCCATTGTTTGAGTACCTGGGAGAACGCGAGTTTTTGCTTGGCTTTATTGGACAGGCTTCTTGCACTGCCACAAAGTTCCACAGGGTGGCACACGCTGCCTGGAAAAGGGGCTCCCCGCTCAGGCGGGGTTTCCCAGAATCACACTCCTTGACAAATGTAATCCACGTTGATTGTTTTCCTTAAGGCACCAGGGAGAATGTATGCTCACGATGCACTTCTGGTGATGTTTATTGCCTTTCTCTTAGAGAAAGAAACTAAAACAAATAAGGCTTTGGCAATTTCAATGGATTCTTACAAGGGATCAATCAAAATAACGTTAGAAAGAGAGGCGGGAAGTGGAGGGGGAAGATGAAAGAGCGATTGGAGGGAGGCTGCAACTGAGCAGCCCGCCCTGCAGCTGTTTCCTCCACTGTACCACAGCCGGCGCCTCGTGCTTGGCTGGGTGTGCTGGCACGCGCCTGGACTCCCAGCACTCAGGGGACTGGGCAGGAGAATGGCCGCCAGTTTGAGGCCAGCTTTGGCTACATGCATTTAAGGCCAGCCTGAACTACATAGGAAGATCCTATTTCAAAAAACAAACAAAAAGCAACAGCAGCAGCAGCAGCAACAAAAACATTCCATCCTTGGCCTTTGATGTAATTCGGGGAGTTGGAGGCCCCTCCGCCGCTGCCATGCTGCTGAATCCGCTTGGTGGCCTCCGCAGCAGCAGCAGCCCCGGCAGACCTCCGAGCTCAAAAGTTCCCTCCTTCATAAGGCCCGCAGCGCTTCCCTGAGGCTGCCTTCTCTGCCAGTGGATGGCAACTGTTCTTAGAAATGCTTGACAGCAGGAGCAAAGCAAAAGCAAAGGAGAGCTGACTTCCGCGAGAGGAGGTACAGAGCGGAGATGGGCTCCCCTTCCGCGCCCTTCACCTTCTGCCTACGCGGTAGTAGACAGACTATGCCAAGAGGACAGACATTGGAAAGCTTATGTATCATCATTAAAACAGTCTTTCAGTGGTAACCTACTCTCTCGCTGTACTTAGCGCTTGCTTTTTTGTTGTTTTGGTTTGATTTGTTTTCTGAAAATTCTGTCCATTTATTTTATTTTTCCCCATTCTGATTGGAAATCTCTCCCAAGGCGATAGGTTTGTGGATAGCGGGCATCTGAGCACTACCATCGCGATCCCTGCGTGCTGCTGCCCTGCTCTCACGGCCCTGCCCAAAAGCGGCAGGGTCACGACCCGCGCCGACCCGTGCCAGCCGGGCTGGATCTGTGGCTGGAGCTCTGAGCCGTGTGACTCAGAAAGTTCGGGGTCCTCTCGGGTGGGGCAGAGGTCACAGAAGTGACTCACAAGCAGTTCCACAGAGGTGCAGATGAGGTTCAGACGGGAGCCTGGCCCTCAAGCGGTGGCGGCGCCCCGGGGGAGACCAGCAGCTCTGGAGACCAGCGGACAGCGGGCAGCAAGGAGCTCTGGACCGCAGCTAAACGGAGCCCTGCGCTCAGCTGACTCGCTGATCCTGCCACTCTGCCAAACGCGGCTCCCCACAGCTCCCCAGAGGCGACCCCTGTGGATAATCCGCCGATTTTCAAAGTGTTCGGCATCCCTGGTGCCGGAGCGGGGGACTGAAGGCTGGGTGACCGCAAGCCCTGTGGCCCTGGCTGCTCCCACCCAAGAAGCCGGCTGTGACGGTGAGTGGGTGACCGGTGGCGGGTCTCACGTGAGCTCCTGGTCTCTGGGTGGACGGCCAAAGGCTTTAACACCGTGGCAGTCAGTGCATCTTTGCCAGGTCGCGTCCTCCCTCCTCACCTCAAACTTCTCTAGCCCGTTTCACTGAGGGTATCAGAGAAAGCAGGAGAGAGCAGCCATCCTAGGCAGAGTCACACCCTGAGCCCTGGGGGCCGAGGCCACTTCCGGAGCTGCTGGAACCTCTGCAGCCCTGCTCTGGGTATACCCGCTCCCTTCCCCTGCTCACCAGCCCCCAGATAGCGTCCCCTCTTTGTCTCACCCTCTGCTCTCTGGAATGATCTTACTAGCACACAACCGTGGTTATTTCTCCTATTTGAGAGGAAATGAAGCCAAAATTCTTCTTGACTTCATTTATTCTTCTGGCTTTCTCTTGGAATGTTTTGCTTCCTTTCCCAAGACAGCTCCTTTCCTCCCCGTCAGGCTAATGTGACCCATGCTCTCCTGAAACTGCTCGGTGAGGGCACAGGTGCTAAACCAAGGGTCAGCTCTGTGCTCCGGAGACTGGGGCCCAGCTCTGGCCTGGACAGCTCTGACAGATCCTGGTTGGGCCGCAGTGCCAGCAGCTGTGTGCCGTGTCAGAAGCTGACCATCCGGAGCAGATGGGCACCAACATGGCTACAGCCAGGGACCTTTGGGGCGTCTCAGTTCCAATAGTGGTGATCTACACCTTGTTCACACCAGACTGGTCCTGTCCAGATCAGCTCATTCTCCCTTGGACTTAGGACTTCCAGGCTCCTGATCAGCATCACAGCTGCATGGTCACTGGTGGAGTGGACATGTGTGGCTGATGCCAAACCTTGGGTGTTTGCTCAGTAGCTTCACAAATATGAGCTCTGACCAGAGTGCTGAGACATAAGTGTGTTTGGATATGGCTCATTGCTGCCACTGGAGGCCAGGCGACAGGAGGAGGAGGCAGTTCAAAAGCTTAAATTTCCCGTGATTTGCTATTTACTCACTTGGTGACTTTGAGCAAGTCACCTTCTCTTTGTAGCCCTCTGCATTTCAATCTTGTTTTATTAGTAGGATCATTTCTTTAAATAAAGATATTTCATATGGAAGCCTCAAGAGAAGAGAGGAGGAGATAGGGTGGCTCAGAGTCGCCCCATCCAGAGCTTCCCTGGAATATGGACATGTGGGGCTCCTGGGCCTCTGTGCACTCTCCTAAGGAGACACCTGGATGAGGTGAACTGAGCTGTGCTGCCCTGGAGTACAGGAGGACTGCGTGCAGGAGCACAGGGAGGACTGCAGCAGTTGTCTGCAATTCTGGAGTGGCCAGAGGAGATGAGGAAGCAGATCAGACATCCCAGGGGAAGTCATCCCAGGTAGCAGGGTGTCCATCCATGTCCCCTCCCATGTGGCTGGAGTCTGAGCAGCAGGGAGTCCTCCGGCCACGCTGCCATCACTAGCCCTCTTCGGAAAGACTCCACCCCACGATGGCAGGGTAGGAGGCATCTGTCAGCTGCTTTAAACTCCTTTATTTGCCCTCAGAGCAACTGAGGATGGAGGGTCACAAGATTGAGCCCAGCCTGGGAACTTAATGAGTTAATAAGACTTTATCTTAAATTAAAAAAAAAAATGAGCAGGGGAGGTAGCTATAGGAGAAGCCCAATCACCAGTACCCAAATGAAAAAATCCTTTGTTCCTGATTACCTAATGTCCTGATGTGACAAAAATAGGAGCATAGGACAGTGCATTCCAGTGCAGGCAGAGTCTGAGGGTTGCTGGGCTGGGGGTGTGTGGGTCCAGAGAGTGAAGGTCCCCCGAACCCAGGAGACACCCTCACTCCATTTAGGGGAGTCCAGGGGACCTCAGAAGAGAGGCCCGAACTGTACGTGAAGAGTGAGCATGTTCTAGGGAACCGGGCCCAGCAGGAGACCCTGAGAAAGGAACTGTGTGTACAGAAGCACATGTAGGGCTGAAGAGCCAAGGTGAGGCAGGGCCAAGTCTGTCCCTGCGAAGAGATACATCCATCCATGTAGAGGACTTTTGCCTATTCTGGGTGCCATGCTGCAGCAAGAGGAACCCTGCCTTGCAAGCCACAAATGTTGCTTTGGGGAGTGGCCAGCAGCCCCATAGAGAATATGACATCAGTCTGTTATTAAAGTGACTGGACTGTCCTTCCAATGACCTGCTCCTAGGAAAAGCACTCACACCAGACTCCATCCCCTGATCTTACTTGGGGCTTTATGTATATTTCTAATGATACAACTGTGACTTGATCAAAGCAGAGCTTCAAAGAGATTCTTTTAGTGTGTACTTGGTCCACACTCCCTGAGGGCAGAGGAGGGAGGAAGGCCTTGCAGGATGCTTATCTGAGGGTAAAAGTTGCTACCTCAGTTCAGCCACTGCTGCTTTTTCAAGACAGGCAGAGCCCATGAGTAAGCACATGGCCTGGTAGAAGGCAGTCTGCCCAGGACAGAAAACTCTTCCCCACACCTGTTCCTGGCTCCTGTTCACCCCTCATGCGTCCCCCCTCCTGTCATCGAGTTTTATTTCTGCAAAACAACCTGATCAACATGCATAGCTCCAACTGGAAGAAAGTCCTCCCAGCCTGTCTGCAATTCTGCCACCTCATGCCCTCATCTCTGTTGCTGGCTAAATGCTGATTCAGGGGATGGGTGTGCCCAGCACTCTGCCACTGTGGCAGCTACTTCTCAGTCAGGAGGAGCATCCATTCCCAGGAGTGCCCTGTTAGTTTCGGTGGCTATCACTGAGGCTCCTCCCCGACGGTCCTCTCTGAACTCATTCTATAGCCCAGGGTTGCCCTTTAGCCACATCAGCCCCTGAACAAAACCAATGTGTGTACAGAAGCGCATGTGGGAAACAGTGGAGACTACATCCACTCCTTTTCGTATGTATGAAAAATGTCTGTGAAAAAGTCGATATTTAGTGACTTTCCTAACATTTCTACTCTATCTCCATACTGAGTCTTTAGGGAATCAGGCTGTTACACACATCACGAGTCAGTGGTATCATCTAGGAGCAAGGATTCTCGGCTCTTCCACCACTGAAGCAGGCCCGCTGAGGGGCCGCAGGACAGAGGACAGCGAGCTGCAGGGAGGGGAGGATGACGGAAGAGGAGTTCTGCTTCTCTTGCTCTGCTGCTGAGCGCAGTACCTGACACAGCAGGGTACAGGGTGGCTGTCCAGCACGCGAATGGCCCGGTGGGATTTCTTCAGCAGTGTGAATCTCTGTGTTGACCACACATGATGAAAGGCACACATTTTGTTCAGAATGCTGGCCGGTCACTGCACCACAGGGTCAGCCTCATCTTCAGCCCAGTTGGCTCCAGCTCTGAGGGGCCTTGAGGGACATGTGGGAGCAGAGCAGAGGAAGGGGGGGTGGTCAGGAGCAAGGGAGCGGGGAGTGCGCCTGCTCTAGTCCAAAGGGCCTGCCTCGGAGTGAGTTATGAGGAATCAGGTCTGGCCAAGCTTGTCCTCTAAGCTCTGCTAAGATTGGAGTGTAGATTCTTCATAGCACAAAGCCACCCTTGGAGGTTGGGTTTCTCCTGGGGAGATTGAAGGACTCTAGTCCAGGACTGTGTCAAACTGTCACCTGAAGCCAAGGTGATCCCCGGGAGCGGTGCCTGCTGCTCTGTCCCCCTTCTTCCTGCGGTGACACCCTTTCCTCATACTTTCCAGGCCTGTTGAAGTTAAGTGGGCCCTGGGTGTCACTGAGTCTCACTGGGTGGTGTTTTGCTGGTAAGTAGCCAGCATCTCTCAGAGATAAACATGCCTGCTGCAGCAGAGCCAGGCCACAGTGAGCCGGACATGGCCCGTCTCTGGACCAGCACCTGGGCCCCTCCTTTCCCTGCCCTCCTACTGAGCTCTCTTATGGGGACCTGGCTACGGAATGTCCTCAGTCACTGCCACTTGTCCTCTGAGAAGCAAAAGCTGACCTGTCAGAGCAAGGCCCTGCTGACTGTCTACACCCCACTTGCTGTGGTTCCTGCTCCCTCCCACCGTGGGCCTGGGTCTGGCCCAGGAAGCTTCTGTGGTCTGGACATGCAAAACAGCTGTGGTGCCCTCAGAGCCGGGCACCTTTAGCGTGAGTATTCATTAGGGACAGCAGTCATCTGCCCACCTTCGGCAAGGCTCAAGGGGCCTGTGTTCCCGCTCCTCCGCCTGTGCAGCATCTGCATTCTGTCTGTGAAATACGCTCTCCAGAGGTGTGAGATTAGGGCTGTTCTTCTTTTATTTTTAAACAAGGCAAACATGAAATAAAAACAAAAAGACCAAGGAGATCTAATTAAGACTCCATCAAGCAGGGGCTGGTGTCTCCATTATCAGGCTGCAGGGAGATTGCTGCTCTCTTTCTACCCTGTCACTGATATGAATGAGTTTTTAATCCCTCCTTTTGTGAAGAATGGGTTGTCACACTCCTATTCATAAGTGACTTCAGGGCCCTGCAGCCCGGCTTAATGGCAGTTTGCACCAGCAGCCTCTGTCAGGGGACTGTGGAGGCCGGACTGGGGGTGACGCATTCTCCCGTGCACTGGCACCTCTGGATTGGGAGCTGAGGGACAGGCACACAAGTGACCTTGGAGCTGCTTAAAGCATGTCCTCATCAGTCCTTCCTTGCTGCCCATAGGGTAAGTTTCAAAGCTCTTTCCACAAACGAAAGAATCTCGTGCTGTTTCCTCTGCACTTCTCTCGCCTATGTCAGCTGATCCTTCCTCTCAGTTCCTCTCCACACACACACACACACAC
>PVLD010011728.1:0-63850 GCA_004027595.1 Dinomys branickii
TTTCCCACGTCTCGCCCCGGCAGCCTGGTCCGCCCTACCACATCTCCCCCGGCATCTCAGAGAAATACGCCCAGTTTAAACTTCCCAGCCGAGGTTCCGGCATTCACGCTCACCAAGTCTGTCTCGAGCTGGTGGTGTTTATTAAGGAGGTTCGCTCCCTTGCTGCTCACCCGGTCGCCATCTTCCCCGGATCCCCTCAATTGTTCTTCTAAAAGATCTTGTGTAGAAGTTACTATTTTACCCCAAGTTTACCTGTCAGAAAACTTAGCTACAGAGAGATTAAGAAACTTACCTAAAGAGGCTCAACTGGTAGCCAAACTCCAACCAAAACACAGTCTTCACAGCCCAAACTCTTCACATGGGGTCCCACCATCCACTAGTGCCAGCTGTCCAGTGTGAAATGGTCCTGCTGAGTCTAGGTAAACACAGACCCACTCTCGCACTTGCTTGTGTCCTTATGTTTCAAAATTACCAGCAGGTTCTCCCTCCAGAGAAATGCCTCCGGTCCTCTCAGTGACCATGTTAGTGGAATTTTATGATTGTTTGCGCCCGTCTCTTTCATCCACCATTCTGTCTTATGCATTAAGTTCTCTGGGGCAGGTATAATGTCCCAGCCCTCTTGTAATTCCTGGGGTTCCTGGCACAGTGCCATATACATGGTTAAGTACTAGAGCAATTTTCTGGAGGAAAGGAATTAAGTTAAATTACCTCAAACTTAAATAAGACTCCATCCTTACTTTTCTAGACCTTCCTGAAGCTTTTATTTAGTAAATGAGCCTCTTCTATCTGCTCGGTCATGAGCTATTGGAATTTCTCAATTTTGTTTCTAGGTATTTCTATGTTCTCTTTTCCTTGTTAGGGAACCCTGTCCACCACCTTGGCCCCCTTTTTTGGAAATGGTTGAGTGAATTGCCAGTTCTAGATCATATTTCTTCCTGCTTTACTAGATATTCTATTAAACTTAGCATCAGAGTCTGAACTGGCCTGACACCAGTCAGTCTCCTTCCAGGTCTGTGGTCCTTTACTTGAACCGGATCGTTCCTCAAATGGACTTACACTTTCCTGACTCTAGTTTTTATAGAGCTGTTTACTTTGTCCTGAAGGAGCACTTTATTTTTATTAGAACAATGGATTATTTTTGCTACCATTTCATACAAGCCTCCCTGATCATCACACCCAAGTGAATGGGCTTCTGTGATGGTTGTAAACTATCAACTTGATTGGATGAAGAAACATCTAGCAGATTAGGGAAGTACACTTTTGGGTGGGTCTGAGCGGGTCGTGGAGGTGTGGCCTTGGGCACCGTGTATGTCCCTGGTGCTGGTCCCTGCTCTGCTTCCTGGCTGTCATGGACTAAGCAGCTCTGCTCCTCCACAGTTGTCTGCCATATTTCTGTGTCAGAGCCGGCTGACCATAGACTGAACCCCCTGAAATCATGGACCAAATTAAACCTCTTCTTTATAGTGTGAGTGCTGAGTTTGTGTCCCAGTCACAAGAAAGCTGATCAATACAGCTTCTCTTGCTGTTGTGCATCATTTTACCTGTTCACCTCCCTCACAACACACCTCAACATCTGCAGGTTCTTTCCAGTTTGCATACCTGCTTCTTGGCCGCCTCTGCATTAGACTGTAAGTTCCAAGTCATTTTGGTATGCCTAGCACCAGCATAGTATGTGCTCTAAAACTGAATAAGCGTGTTCTGATATGTGATATGAAAATAGATGACTGAGAGACCAAATGAAGTTTTTATGGTTTTTGGATATGGTTGAGGGGAGCAATTTGTGGAAAACTAAGCACTGATAACTCAAGAAATTGAAGTTAGAGAGGGGATGATAGTTTGACAAAGCTGCAGGGCTGATGAAAGATTATTTTGAGTAGCTGTCATTGGACTCTATTAGTGATTACATGAAAAAGATTTCGGTGGAAAGAGAGATGACAGAAAACAGTGATAGAAAATATTTGGAGAAAAAAAACATATCTGTACTAAACACACGGAGACACTTTCTTGTCACTAGTTCCTAAAAACCACAGTGCAATGGCTATTTACACTGTCGGTATTAGGTCCTAGGAATCTAGCGATATTTTAAAGCACAAGGGGGATATACAGGAGGTATATGCAAATACCACCCCATTCTTTGTAAGGGACTTGAGCATCTGTGAACTTTGGTGGGGGAGGGGGGAGGGGGTCCTATTACCAGTCACCCACAGATGGTGAAGGACAACTGTGTGTGCCAGCCAGGGTCCTTAAGGATACTGGAAGAAGAGGAAAACTAGGGGGCCTCAAATCTCATTCAAAACAACTCACTTGATGTGTCTTATGTAGTGGCTTTCTGAGTAAAAATTATTTTGGGCAAACTAGGTTAAAGACAAAACATTTGAAAGTTATTGGTATAGATCAAGCCAATCATCGCTATTCTATCTTGTCCATCACATAGAATGGAGTCCGGCTTGCAGGAGGAACTCAGCAAGCATGTGCTGAGTGAAAAGAGACAAGAGTAATGCGTACTATTCATTTGTGTGCAGCACAGAGCATATGTACCGGAGAAGTAGGAGCCAGGATTGAACAGGATCGCTATAGCTGACAGCTGGAGAGATGCAATTCCTACTTGAGTCAATGGCTTTCATATGATTGGGCAATAATAGTAGTATCATTAAATTACAAGAGCAGGAAGGCACTAGTCTGTGGCTGACCCTGCACACCGAGCTCCTGTATAACCAATTGCAACCTAACTTAGTATGTAAACTAACTGCAACCTAATTTAGGAGTTTCCCTACCAATGACCAGAATTCAGCCAATCAAAACAGCTAAGTGTCAGCCAATCCTAAGCAGCCAACTCATCACACCATGTGCAGATAAGGCAAATACTTCATGGCGTTATTCCCTATAGAAGAAGCCTAGCTGTGCTCAGTCAGGCAATCTACTTTCTTTCTGCATTCAGGCTGTAAAAGCTTGCCGCTTATCCTACTGGGTGAAGCCTTCTAAATCTCCTCTGAATGCTTCCTGACTTGTAAATTGTCCCTTGCTCTAATGAACTCTGTTAAACTTAATTTTTCTGACCTTTATCTTTTAACATACTGATTTGTTTTTTATTTAGGTGTTGGGTTTGGGTTTGGGTTTTTTAGCGGTACTGAGGATAGAACCAAGGATCTTGTGTATGCTAGCAAATGCGCTACCACTGGAGCTATGCTCCTGGCACAACACAGTGATGATTTTAAAGGACAGTTATGTGATCTAATGAGGCTTTTATGCAAGAAAAGAATCTGTTATATTGTTTTAAACAGGGAGAAAAGGTAGTATAGGAAATTGTTTAGACTTTAATGATAAGCTAAATTACATTGTACCAATGGGAACTAAAAGAAAGGACTGAAATTACATCGGCAATCAATTTGGCATAAAATGGGAAAGATATGTTTTTTCAGATTTTTCCTCTACAACATTTCTGGTAACTGGGTCAAACAGAATACATATGAGGCAGCATACTGCCACACTGGGTCTTAGGAGCAGCGGCCTGAAAACCAACCATGAGAAACGACAAGATCTTTGACTTATTCTTTGGGAAAAAACTTTTTTTTAAACCTGAACTTTCCTAGCTTCATTCTCTCCAACTGAAAAGCTCGGGTGCAGGAGCTGAAGCCACACATGTTGTGCCAGTTTTCGGGAATGAATTTTGGAGTTACTTCCTATGTTTAAATCTATCTGGCCTCTGTGCCAAAGGTGCCTGTCTGAGGGTGGTCTTTTTAAAGGACATTTATCTTCATTTATACTACAGAAGTAGAGTGTGTGACTTGTACGTCAGTATCTGCCAGGACCTGGACAGGGACGAGTTTATCAGTTTGTGAAAACAGCACAGAGCAGGAGACTGAGGGAACGCTGCTGGGACGCAGGGCAGGCTGGGGATGCTGAAACAGAGGGTGAGCTGGCTACAGCTAGAAGTTTCATAGGTTCTGCCGTTCTCGGTTCTGACGCTGGGAGAAGGTGCCCTTCAACACTTGCCTACAATCTTGCTGTACCCCTTAATCCCGAGATGCAGTTCATAAAAACCTGGGGTGTTGGGTCCATGGAAGGCACTGCATGTCTCCTGTGGTACCACGAAGCTGACACCCTCCATCTTCCTCTCCAGTCCCAGCTCACCTGGCCGCAGTGAGCAGCCTGCCCTGCCCCCAGGTCTCCTCAGGGCTTCCCTTGCTGGCTCCCTTAGCTCTGGCTCCACACAGCTGTCCCTAAAGTCTGCCTTTAAAATTACACAAGCCCGCCGCCTAGCAGGTGTGTCCCTCTCGTTTTCTCTTGCTCTATCTCGCCTACCTCTTTCTGACTATATATTTTACTAATTTACTTCACTATCTGCTCCTCTGCACCAGGTTGTCAATTCTGAAATGCTAAGAATTTTGCTGTTTTATTTATTGCTCCATATCTGTGCCCAGAAAAGTGCCTGGATGTGGGAGGTACACTCCAATTATTTCTTGAAGTAAAAATTTCCTTCAGCCTTACTAATCATTTATCACCACCAAGGACACCCAAGAACCTAGTGTGTGCCTGTATACTCAAATACAGACATGCATAAGTACACATATACGTGAACACACACAGGATAGTGTGTTAGACACATGTAAAACATGGCAAGTATTGAACACTGAGTTTTCTTGGAATAAAGACAGCAGGTCCTGAGAAATCTCCTAATGTATGCTCTGTCCTGTCAGCTTGCCTCCTTAGCTGTTTACACTAGGATGCGTATATCCTGAATGTTATCATTTCTCATTCCAAGATAAACATATAAAAGCAGGAAATAGAACCCTTCTTCCACTGGCACAAGAAGAATTAGGTGCTGTTCCGTCCTTGCCATCCCGAATCAGACCTCCGCCCGGGCGCCCATCTGCTGTTCGGCCCCATAGCGATCACCCCCCCCAGTCGGCCCAGGCCCCCCACCCGCTGCCCTGCTCACCTGCTCCCTCCCTCTCTCCCTCTCCCCTGTCAACGTGAGGAAGGCCCAGGTGGGGCGGCTCCACCAGGACTGCAGATAAAGCCACCCCCACGCTACCATGACAGTAATCGCTTCTCAGACACACTCTTCACCTATCCCTCCGGATCCCCTTTTCCAGGGAACAAATGCTTAGTAAAAGTAATCACGAGAACTTGCATTAGCAAAAATCAATGCAGATCTGGGTACTGCAGGAGACTGGACTGCTTTTGTTCTCTACTCCAACTGATGGTTACAGAGAATATTCAGAAATGTCAGATAATGGGGGCAGGGGTCAGTGGTAGAATCCTTGCCAAGCATGAGTAATGCCCTGGGCTCAAACCCAAGAAAGAGGGGTGGGGAGAAAGGGAGAAAAGGAGAAAGGGGAAGGAAGGGGGGAGAGAGGGAGGGAGGGAGAGAGGGCAGCAGGGAGGGAGGGAGAGAGAAGAGGAGGAAAAAATATGGCAAGAGGGAGGGGAAAGGAAAATCAAAGACACTCTTATGAAACAACAAAATTCTGCGCTTGTCCTAGGTGTGCTCATGGAAATGACGTTTCTGCTATCATCTTTGTGCAGAAACCTTCTCAAGGACAGCAATTAACATAAAAATGCCCATGGGCCAGACAGACTAGTCAAGCACCTGCCAGATACTAACTCAGAACAGCTCCGTAGAAACCTGTCTACCACGCAGACAGCACCCAGGACTCCAGCAGAACAATAGCTGCCCCCGTCCCCTGGAAGAGGAGTTCCCAGGTAAGCACAGACCACTGCAAGAAGAATGTTTGCCCAAGGAAGAGTCAACAAGCAAAGCCTGGAGGTGTGTTCAGCATTTCTACCTCAAATATGTTTGAACTTATTAAGGAAATATTTAAAAGGAAAGAGACAATAAAGATAAATGGTTATAAAAATTAAACAGATGGGTTGAGAAAGAACCCAATTTTCCTTTTAGAAATGAAAAGCAAAACCATTAATGCATGTGGAGAGTAAATCAGGCCCATACGGTGGGTGGTGAATGTGGTGAATGATACAGATTTTCCTCTGGGAGGACCACAAGCAACGCCATGTGTCCTATACACAGGGACTTCTTGGGGTGTCAAAAGAACAGCACCCTTCCTCACCTGTAGCACTGCTGTGAGCAGGGAGAAGGCACAAACAACTCCCCGCAGTGCTCCAGTGTCTTCTGCTAAGAGACGACCAGCACAGAGCATCCTGGCTTGGCTCTGGTGATGGATTTCCTTTTGCGGTGTAACACTCTGGGTAGCAAATACATGGCATTCTCAGAAGAAAAGATTTGAGGGGACCAGATCTAGCTACTACAGGAACAGATGCCTCAGATGAGAGAGGGCCGAGGGGCCTTCTGGGTCATGTGGCTACCTGGAAAAAGCACTATCTCATTTCTTCTCATTATGCATTATGAACTGAGTCAGGCTTGATCCTGGAACTACTTCTTTCTTGGATAACACAAGCTAAACAATGAACTTCTGTGGCTGTATCTCCGACACTGACCTGTGGTTGGAAATAAAATATAAAAGTCTTTTTACTTACTTGGCAGCCAGGAACTTTGGCAACAAGCTAGCACAAATCACCCCCTGGGTACCACTTTTGCATTGGCAACTTCCTCCTTCTGAGCTTAACGGGTCTTTGTGGTACTGTTGCCTAACCCGACACATCCTCCAGTGTCTTGCAAAGGAGGAAATGACCCAAAATCAGAGCCTCAGAATGCAGTGCAAAGTTGTCATTTCCTAAAACTGTGTACTTGGCCTGATCTTTAGCTCCACTGAAATCTGTGGAGTTTCCAAGTGACAAGAGCTCACGGGTGTACTACTGCTGTTGGCATGATAAGCTTGGAAGAGTTGTTTTTTAAGATTAATCGTTCTTAGGTCACATGTGCCAGAATAAATATTGCACTACTTCTGCTTGCTGGTTTACACTAGCACAGAGCATGTAGTTGGTCAACAAAGGGCAGCAGTTTTGCAAAAATTCAGTAGTGTATACTGTACAAAATCCTTACAAAACTTACACCCAGGTGCCGTAAATGTCATTTTAAGTTTTTTGTGTGTGTGCCATTACTCAAACTCAGGACACTGCACCTGCAAGGCAGGCACTTGTGCCGCTGAGCTAAATCCCAGCTCTGTCCTTTTTATTTCTAACAGAAAGTTTATGGAAAAAACTGCCTTAAAAATTACACCTTTTCCCCATAATGAATATACTCATTATAGACTGCAAGGATAAAAAATGTTTAAAAATTCATCCTTAGCTTAGTAATCACAAAATAATAATTTCATGCCTTTTTAGCCACTTTCCCATAAGCCAGTAATCATAAATTAAGTGACTCTAATAGGCAAAATTGTACAGGAAAAAGTCATGATAAAAAGTGAACAAATAGTGCTAGAAGGAAAGATTCTAACCATAGTAACCAACACACTAGGAAGAAGAAAGAGTATGCAAGGCGTGTGTGATCTATTACATTGTGAGAATTATCATGCTTAAATGAGCATGTAATAAAGCTACAGAAATCATAGGTATAGATTTAGTAACAATTTAAGACAAATTGTTACAGAAATCATCAGCACATCTCACAGCCTGGCTGCTTTATTTCCCTTTCCCTGTCTTTAGGAAGTCATTAATCCCAGTTTTCTAAACTCATCTGAGCTACAATTGAAGCACTTTGTGGACATATCACATAAAAGTCTTGTGGAAGCCCTCTGAAGAAATATTTCCGTTTAAAAGCACTATAAATGAACCTGATCCAGACTTGTGAGATGAATCAGAGAAAACTAGTTAAGCTGTCAATATGTGAATACTCCCTTGAAAAAATTTTTTCTAAAAATTCCTCTCCATAGTTTGCTGGTTAAAAAAGTAGAAATCACTTTGGTGCTCATCTGGTATTTTAAACAAACTGATTGATGATTCCATGTAAAAATCTCTTTAAAGAATTTCTGATATCCCTCAGACCATACTGGTAGCCTCCAAATTCACTAAATTCATCAAATGATTTGACATTTATAGTAAACAGTTGGTAGAATTACTTGTACTAAGAAAGCCCTTTATCTGGCAACTCAGCCTAAAATGGGAATAATAGAAAACAGGTTTAACAGTAACGAAGATACCCTTCTAAAATTACATCTAAATAGTCACTGAATTAAAATCCATCTTCCTTCCTTGTGAGAGTCTAAAAGGTATAAATAACGAATCAGTGTGATCTGTACCCGTAAGCGCAGAAGAGAAAGGATGGCATGCGGACAAGACAGCGAGGCTTAGCTTAGTCTGTAAGTGATGACGAGGCCCTCAGGAAATCAGGAAGAAAGGAAATGTGGCAGTTTCTTCTGTTTGCTTTTTGGGCTGACCTATTTCTGAAGACTCTGAGAATACAGTTGCTACAGAGTGAGTCATATGGAAAACACAGGCACACTGAGGAGTCCTGAGAATATGTTACGTGTTATTCTTTCATTGGTGTTGCAAGGACAGGTATAAAAATTGCATAGTAGAAAGTGGCTCCAAAAGGTTAACTTGTAAAAACTATAAGTGCCTATGTCTTTCACTTTAACTGAGAAATAAAAACAAAAAAATGATACATTTTAATGGAATGCCATTGATATTTCAGTATGAGACTCAGATCCCAGAGTCTCCCACATGCCAAATACATCCTATATCCTTGAGTCATAAGCCCCATCTCAAAACCGATTCTTTGATTTGGAGAATCAGCATAAGGACATCAGTTGACATAAAGGGTACAAGCACACATACTAAAGGCAAATTTGGCATCATGACTTGCAGAAGACATATTTTGATCTTCCAAGAAATAAATTCAATTCTATGCCTAAAAAGTTGAGGGTTTGAAAGTTACTTATTACCCTTAGACAGATGTGTAACCAGTGTGTAAGTACAATGGTACCTTCCTTTTGAGATTATTTAACAGTAAAAGGTGTTTTCTATTGTGGATTCAAAGTATTAAAATTTATGATTTAGGCTTGTTAAAGAAAACTTTCCAAGCTTTGAAGCAGTATGATACATGATATAGCATCTCATATGTTATATTTACCAAGATCGTGTTGACAGGGAATGTTCTTATTTCCATGTTACAATGGTGCTTTTTTACAACTGTCTTATAAAACACCTGCTATCTCAGGTGCAGAGGACAAATAGTGACAGAAAATCTGAATCACAACCACAGGACAATCAATTTATATTGAACAGGAAAATAATGATATACTAGCTTTTAAAGGAGCAAGGTTTAAAAAGTTTCAAAAAAGTCATAGAACTGAAGTCAAAGAAAAACTATCGCACGAGGCAGTGAGGCTTTTCAGAAAGTCATTTCCACAGTTGAGGAGGAGTAACAGCTCTGCATATTACTCAGGGCTCCACCTTAAGGAGTGTATTTGTCCTGTAACCTTATCGACTGCAGGGCAGATGCAAGCTGCTAAGGACACGTTGCCTTAACATGTATGAATCTCTGGTCCTTATATGGCTAAAGTTGTTATGAGACTCAGATTCTTTTTTTTTTTCAAGGAATTCTGTTTCCAGACTATAGGAACTAATTAGAAGATATCATTTTAATGAGGAATTCTAAGTATTGACTGACATTTGTTTTAAACTCCAAAAGAATATTGTTAATGTCTCCTTTATAAATGTTCATCTGCAAAAATATTTGAGTTTATGGAGAAATCATTTATCATATTAGATGTACCACATTTTAATTTTTGTGTTGTTGTTTTTTGAGATAGGATCTTGCTATGTAGTTCAGTCTGGACTTAAACTCAATCTGCAGCATGAGCTGGCCTAGAATTCATGGCAATCCTCCTGCCTCAGCCTCCCAAGTGCTGGAGTTGCAGGCATGCACCCCACATCTGGCTTAAATTACTTGCTTTCTACCACCAACTTGTTTACATTCTAGTGAATAAGACGCTCTGCCTCTTCTGAAAACATAGTAAATGGTGGCCTAGGACCCCTTGGCTATGGCCCCCAGTTCGTCCTAAACTAGTTGTGGGGTCTTGAGGAAGTCATTACATTTTTGATATCTCCACTCTTTATTTCACAAATGAAGAGGTTGAATTAAATATTCCAAGGCTAAATAGCCTAAGGGTCTACATAACAGCCTCTCTAGTTTTAAGGATTTAGTTCAAATCATTGTTTTCAGTCTAACCCTTAAAGAAATTATCACTGCAAATTCCTTCAGAATTGAAAGAAAATTCAGTAGAGAATCACTATCCCATAGAATTCAAGCCTACATTGAAAAAGTGCACATAATTGAAAATGTTTTTTAAAAAAATTTGAAAGTTTTGGAATATTATGATTGTAACTGATTTTAACAATTATTTGTATAGGGCTTGCATCCTATTTTTAACGAACTGTCCATTCTGAGCTTTGAAGGATTGAATATGGCTTCATGGACAAAACACAGGATCAATATTTTCTATCAGAAAATTTGAGTTCTAGTCTTAAAATCCTCAGTGAGCAACTGATTACCCTTGAGTGAAAAAAAAATAAAGTTTCAGGCATCAGTTTCTGATGAAACTAATGAGGAAATAGACAGTTGCTTCCTACATGTCTAGTAGAAAAGTTTGCCTTTCAGCAAGAAAATACCTGGGTAAAAGTTTTTAACTCTTTGGAGGGAAGTTGTAGTCTATATTCACCAGTAAGGTAATTATTACAAGCCCATAGTGTCAAGTGGTCTTTTTTCAGTAACTTCCTCAGTTTTGAAATATTCTGTGGATACTTGATTTACATTTCTCATACCTGTAGTTAATGTGCCTTCTTTCCCAGAGGAAGGAAGTATAATGTGGAAGTTAATTTGTATGGTAGTACAGTCTGGCAGGTTATATGACTATAAAGGTTAGAATTCTGAAGCCACTGAATATGGCTTCATGAACAAAACACAGGATCAATATTTTCTATCAGAAAATCTGAGTTCCATTCTTAAAATCCTGAGTGAGCAACTGAATGATCTTGAGTGAAACAAACAAAAAATCTAGTGTGTTCTCTTGTGTGCATTCATCCAATCACGTAAAGACAAATCAGCCTTCAAGCAAATCAAACGTCTTCATTTAAAGCTTACCTGGATTTGGCACTCTGCCTGTTTCCCCAAACCTCTGTACAATATACTTTCACGAACAGTTAGAGACCTGCACACAGAAAAGCATTTCCCTTTGCAACATTAGTTTTTAAAAAACCAAGGAACTCTTTAACCTAGAGAAGACAATTGCTTGGGAAAAGTGAAATTTGCTTCCGAGTTAGCAGCACATGAATACAGGATTAGTGGGTGGGACTGAGGTGAGCCTTGGTGCATAAATAGAGTGCCTCCGTGGTTCCCCACACTTGGAAGCTTGGACCGCTCCCTGGCCGCTCTCACAGGCAGGTGGGTGGGGAAACCAGGTAAGGCTCTTGACTACACCTCTTAAATGGCTCTTGCTAGAGTGAGCTTTGGTCTCTGATTGCCTTGTAAAGCTGCAGGGCATCAATAACAGACAGAAATGCGTGTTTCCCAGGGTGATAAAGTCATACAGCAGGATTTGGGGTGGGGACAGTGGAATTTCTGCAAAAGTTTCCTGGGGCCTCCTTTGGCTGGAGCTAGCAGAACATTACATTCCTGAGCAGGCTCAAAGTGATCCCTTCCCCTTTAGGAAACCAGAGGTGTGCACCTGGGCCAACTGCTTAGTTTTCAGCCTGAGACAGGGCCCTGGAAACCTGGTCACCTTCTAAAGTTCTGCTTCTCTCCCGATGGCTAACTAAAGCAAAAACCAGTGGGCTTCTCAACTTTGGGAACACATCTCAGGTGCTCCCTGAGAATATATATTGTAAATCAGCAGACGGTTTTCTTTCTCTCTGGCGTGTAAAGAATATGTGTTGTTGCATCTTCAAATTCATGAACTAGGCTTCCAGAGGAGAGAGCTGGTTGCTTTCCTGCAGTACAAAGAAACAGGGAAATGAGCCCTCCTGCAGATTCACTCCTTGTTAAGAGAGGGTCAGAGTGACTGTGAAAAGTGCTGGTTTCACAGTGTCAGTGTGTGTGTGTGTGTGTGTGTGTGTGTGTGTGTGTGTGTGTTTCTCTAAATTATCAATATCTTCCAATGTTAGACACTGTTTTGACAAGTTTATGCAGTAAGTTTGCCAAGTAGAATCTCTTCATATTTTGAAAGAGCAGGATGTTTGTACAGCGGGAGTTAGATTAGTCTTCCTTGAGTCACTGGGCCATAAAACACATGCAATATATCAATAGTTCCAACCTGTAATCCATGGAGCTATTGCAAGGAGTTTTAATGGTTATTTGTACAACAAGAATGGTCAATAGACTGAATAAAAGCACTTTACCACCAATTTCCTATTACTTTTTCATATACATGTAGATATTATTAAATCAAATACTATATTACTTGTTTGTTGATCAAATCAAAGTAATCTGTGAAATATTCTTGAACCCATGAATGTTCCAAAAGTATAATTCCCACAACAGAGGTTGATTTTTATTTATTTTTTTCAAAAGACATGAGAAGGATTTACTAGTGGTAGATGTAGTACACACTCAGGAACAGTGTGAAATGAGGCACAGTCTGGTTGGGGAACAGGGGATCTTCTATGTATTTGGGGTGGTGAGAGTCTGTAGAATTTAATAATCTGTAGTCTTAGTCTTGTCTAGTGGTTAGGAGAGGATGGCCCACCCATAGTAAGATAATGGGCTACTTGCATGAAAGAGGTTGCAGGTAAAAAGAACATAGGTAGATCTACTTGTTTTTTGGTTTTTGTCGTTTTTTGAGACAGGGTCTCACTGTGCAGTTCAGGCTGGCCTTTAGCTCACTTTGTAGCCCAGGGTGGTCTTTAACTTGCAACACTCCTCCTGCCTCAGCCTCCCAAATGCTGGGAATATGGGTGTGTACCACCATGCCCAGCCTCAGATCTACTTGTTACTCAAAGGGACTTACGCAGGCTTCTCACATTAAAGTTCTTGACCTTTATATTAAAAAGTACCAAGAGGGCTGGGTATCACTGACTTGTAGATATGTGAATTGTGTTTGTAGAAATGTAAAAAAACTGTCCCTGGCATTTCTACATCTTGAGTATAGAAAATGAAGGAACTATACCCTTTTATTTTGCTCATGTCTTTTCTGGGTAAGACACTTGGTGCCTACAGACTAAGTCTTGGATAGCAGTTGGTCAGTTTAATGCAAGGCTTCATTTGGGTTTGGTAACCTAGCAATGTTTTTTTTTTTAAATCATCTAAGACTTTACAAAGGTTCCTATTCAAACTAGTAGGTCATAAGAAACTTTACTCTTACAAATATTAAGCAATGATTGATCATCCTACTTCCTTTGCAGAATTCATTAGACTTAATTCAAAACCTACAGGTATATTATAATTAGATACTACAGTTTCATCTTTCTTCCTAAGCAAGTTGACTGTTTGGCTTTACCAGAACACCAAGTCTCCAGCTTTTCATGTTATAGCCCCTGGAAAACCCTAGTGACTTCTTAGGCAGCTTGCTTTGCTAGCTCACTTCCTCTGGGCTCACTTATAGAATTTCACATTCCTGTTTGTAGTCATTGCTTCAGCTTTTCCTGGTAATTAACTGTGGCACAGCAAAAGGGAAAAATGAATTTAATAAAGAGATACCCTGGTGCTTATTTCTCTGTGCCATGAATCTCACAGAATACTTTTGTGCACTAAAATGCATACCTATTACTGCCTACCTAAAAAAGGTCCACAGAAAGCCAAAGGATCTCTCTACAGGAACCGGACATGTTATGTCTTAGTCAGTTCACAGACAATACAGAGTTTGAATAAGCTACCCTAGGAAGTGAATTATGTGGGTTCCAGTCTTCATGTCAATTTCAAAGCCAAAAGTTTCAAAATGCAATGAGGCATCAATCACTTAATTTCTATCTCCTTCTCCGATGGCAATGTTCCCATTTTAGCCATAGATTAAAGCAGTGTGTGTGTTTAGGGTATTCATTTTGTGCAGGGG
Organism: Dinomys branickii; assembly: GCA_004027595.1. Lineage (NCBI taxonomy): Eukaryota > Metazoa > Chordata > Mammalia > Rodentia > Dinomyidae > Dinomys > Dinomys branickii. Next base: position 13,911 of record PVLD010011728.1, read on the forward strand.
AGGTGAAAGCCAGCCCTACAGAATGGCAAAACCCAGAAGGCTTTGTTCTGGACCCATCTCAGAAATCATTCCATCTCTTCCAACTTTAGCTTGTTCATCTGTATGATAAGCCACTGAAGAGACAGGAAAAGAGGCAACTCTAATGCACCTTCCAGTACTACACGCTCTAAATATAAATTTGTCATGTAAATTTCCTCAGCTCTAAGAGTATATCTCCCTGACAAGTTATCTCCTCAGGATGTGTCTGTTTCTCTTGTGAATCTACTATCCACTGATAGGTAGGCTAAGAGATGGACAAACTGATAGGCTGGTGGGTAGACGAACACCCATACTGTATACACTGAGAAAAATTTCATGAAAGGTAGATTTTTACTCCAATCTCATGCGTCCAATGTCCACGGAGCCTCCGTTTCCGTTGTATTCCACTATGGAGACACAATCTGTAGATTTTGAAGATTACTAATTGTTTTGGTTTGTGTTCCATATAGATTTGCCATGGAGAAAATCCCAGTGTCGGCATTCCTGCTCCTTGTGGCCCTGTCCTACACTCTGGCTAAAGAAACCACTGTGAAACCCGGAGCTAAGAAGGACTCTCGACCCAAACTGCCCCAGACCCTCTCCAGAGGTGGGAGGCAGCTGTCTGTCGGCTTCCACCTGCTACTTACCTGGGAAAGACTTCCTAAGTCTCGGTGCTGAAGTGCCTGCCCTGACTATGCTTTGGGATGTGTTCTTTCTAGATTTATCATGGTTTACAAGTCTTTCCACTAGAGATTTTTCTTTTTCTTTGGTATTGAGTATATATTAATCTCAGGCCTTTACCATTGCTTTTCAATAGGTTTGGGCCTAAAATTATAATATAGTTTTAAATTCATTACTTTTCTAGGTTGGGGCGATCAGCTCATCTGGACTCAGACATACGAAGAAGCCTTATACAAATCCAAGACTAGGTAAGCAGGTTCAGCCTTCTCAAGGGTCTCAAGGCCGCCACCTAGTGATAGATCGCTATGCACGAGTCCGGCTCACTAAAACCTGCCCATCTGTCTCCTCCAGCAACAGACCACTGATGATAATCCACCACTTGGACGAATGCCCACATAGTCAAGGTAACCTATTCTTCTAAAAGTCCTTTAGAGACTTCTAGGTATGGCCAGCCTGGATTATTCATTTTTGTATCCTTAGAACCTAACACAAATAAGAAAGAATAGTTTGGTGTAGTAAAAACATAATAAAATCATTTGGCTCATTTTATGTCCCCACTTTGTATTAACCCCGGGTGCATATTTTGAAGGATCAGCCCTATGACGGGTCCTCAATATCCTGATTTTATATCTCACAGCCAGTACATCAGCCAATGCTGTTGCCTTCACCTTCAAAATGTATCCCACCTCTGGCTCCGGCTTCACCCAGAGCTTAAGACAGTTTTCACACTTGGTTTAATGCTCTGCTGTACTGCTTTAAAATTCCTAACAATCTCTGAAGGAGGGCATCTGTATTTTCAGTTCTCCCTTTGTCTCTCCAAATCAGTACCCGTTGCCTCAGTGCCCCGGCTTGCCCAGAGGACGGTAAACACGGAGCAGCTCCTCGCACGGGTGTGCTCAGTGGCTTTGCGTCAGAGCTCCAGTGAATTCCTAATTCCTAACCGTGACCTGGCCAGATCCGCTTTCCTTTCTCAGCCCTCTCTCCGGTGATCTCCCTGCTCATCTCACCTGGCCTCCGTGCATTCCACAAGCCTCTGAGCTCCCTCTCACCTCACCCCCATTATTCCTGCAGTTCTCTCTGTCCAGAGTAACCCGACCCCCCAAATGTTAGTGATTCAGCACCAAAATGAACCCCTCATTTGCTTCAGTGTCCGTCCTCAGCGAGCTGCCCCGAGCAAGCCGTATCTCTTCAACCTTTTCCCTCGTTTTGTTTCTCTTTCACGCGCATTTCTCCACTGGCACTTATTAAATATTTGTGTATTTGTTTATGTTTTATCTTGCACACAAGCCCCTGAGCTCTATGGAAAAGCGTGTGCTTTTATCATTCACTCCATTTTCCCCAGAGCATGAAACGGTACATAACACTTAGTAGAAATTCAATAAATAGGGGTTGGAAAAATAGGTAAGTGGGTGACTAAATGAATGAATGAATGAATGAATGAATGGCAAAAAGCAGAGGTAGACAATGACGTAGATGTTACGTCACGAGTCAGTTACTGAAAGGGCAAAGTAGGATTATTAAAACAAACAGAAAACCAGGCTTTTTAACCAATGTGGAGATGGATGCTTAAAGATTTTTCTTCATATTACAGCTTTAAAGAAAGTGTTTGCTGAAAATAAGGAAATCCAGAAGTTGGCAGAACAGTTTGTCCTTCTCAATCTTGTTGTAAGTTTATTTTTCTTTTCTTATCACTAACATTTACCACAAACTCATTAAGAGAAATGGATGATTCATTTTTCCAAGGCATCTTAGTTATACTGAATTAACTGGGATCTCGTCCAAATATCCCATCTCACAGATTGGAAACAAGGAGATATTTCATCTTTTAATACCCTATGTGGCCTATGCTTTTATTTAATAATTAATAACCTTTGCTTGTCTGGAAATGACTGCCCTGTGGTTGGGAGAGTCTCTGCTGCAGTGACTACTGGAAGGCTCTTGTATTTTGCAAATTATTTTCCTGCAGTCATTCCTGCCCATTATCCTGTGCCATTCCCCTCAGTCCCTGTCCTGCTCTCTGAAAGGGGCGGCTTCCTGCTGTGGGATCTCGCTGCTGCTCCGGGCTTTAACCTCGCGCGTTCCCATCCTCCTTCACCAGCTCGACCTCCCCGTGTTCGAGCCTTCTTTCTGCACATGCTTCCTACACAGCATCCATCTCAGGTCCATTTTCTTATAAAAGTGAACAAGAAATGATCCTGCCATACCGTGTCCCTCTGAGCCTCTCTCTTCCTCTTCCCTGACTAGCTTCTCCAAAAAGCAACCGGTAATTGTTTCCTCTCCCCTTTTCCTTTCTACCCCTCAGTGCCAGTGACTTGATAAATCCCTACTTGACCCACTTTTCATCTTTCACGTTCTCCATGGACATCATCTTCACCTGCTTGGATCCCTACATGCTGATTTCCACCTCAAAAGACCAAATCAGGGTCATGGTGCCTCTTCTAATACCTCTCCAAGAGTTAACTTTTTCCGAACAATGAAAACCCAGCAGGTGTGAGCTGGGCCGTGAGCTGGGCAGGGCCGCAGCCTGGTGGGCAACTACTCACCAGCACTCTCTTGCGCCTCTACTGCGCAGTCCTTCCCAGGTACTCAGCGTAGAAGAACGCTCCGTGCCCTCCATCTTCGTACCTTTGCACAAGCTCTTCCCCTGCACGGGGGGCCTGCTTTTCCATAATCCTGGCTCCCATTCATTACTTTTCTTCCTTACCCACTTCAGAAACTGTGAGTGCCACCTTCAGACAGTAAGTCCCTGACTTACCAACACACAAGTTACAAACTTCCACAAATAAGAATGGACAGTGCAGTTAATTTTTTTTACTCTTTACATTGTACATTTGTGTCAAAGCTGTGTAAGACTCACTTTGTGGGACTTGCGAAGGAACTTCCTCCCAGAAACGGAACTCGTTTGTAAGTCTGGGACTTACTGTACCGAAATCATGCCCTGCTCCAGGCACCCACAGAATCTACCACCCCGTGTCCCTCCGCATAACGCCTCACCCACGGCACCCTCAATGTTTTCCCTACCCATGTCTCTCAGTTGCCTACACACTCATTAAAGAGAGGTACTGTGTTTTGCAGAATCAAATCCTAAGTAAAAATTAATCAATGAATGCAAGAAAATCCTTTCTATAATTTGTCCAAAAATACATTCTGCTTTTTTTCATGAATTTGCAGCATCTCCTGCTGCTTCATGTAAGATGTCTTCCCCAAACATCCTAATTCCTTCCAACTCTGCCCACTTGAATGCTTTTGCTCCGCACGTATCATGTCTTCAGCTCTTTATCTTACCCTTGGCAACACATTTTGCTCTAATTCTTTTTTATTATTTCATGCGCACAACTTGTCTCCCCATCTTCATCATATACTCTGTGGAAGAAATGACCCTTATGGTATCTCAGGTCGCGGGCCCTGTTAATGGACACATTGTTATGTTTGAAAGTTAGAAAATAACTGCAGAGTAAACAAATTAAAAATCTACATTTTTATTTTTTACTCTTAGTACGAAACTACTGACAAACACCTCTCTCCAGATGGCCAGTATGTCCCCAGGGTCTTGTTTGTGGGTAAGTGACAGTGACAGCAAGGTGCACCACGCTCTGAAGACGGTGCAGATACTGCCACCTCCTTCCTCTCTCCTCTCTGGGGCCACCTGCCCCTTGACGGTAGTCAAGGTCATGACTAAGCTCCAGCAAGGGGATGAGACATCCTTCAAGTGCACAGTGCACTTTCATTTGAAAAATGTGATCTATTTCCACACAATTTCTCATTTGCCAAGTCCCACTTTTCTCCTTCTTCTGTGAATATATCTGAGAAGGAAGCACCATGTCTCACTCATCAGTAAAATGTTCCTTGGTTGTCATTTTCCATTCATTGGATGATGATTTCATAACTATAGCAGAGATTGTCCCTGTGTCTGTCACCATAATCCCAGCGTTACCCTTTGGGAGGCTCTCAGTATTTGCTGAATGACTCAGTATGTGTATTGAGTTTGGCTTTGACCAGAGTCATATTGATCTAAGAAAAACCTACAATTATCAGATAACAGCTCAGTCTAATCAAGTGGTTCACCAGGTAGTTCATCAAAGGCAGTTACCTTAAATTTATAAAACAGGGAAGAGAAAAACAAGTCATGGGGTGAGTGAGGAGAAGGTTTTGTCAGGATGTAGAACATTAAAAAGCCCTGGGTTCAATCCCCTGTACCACACACACACACAAAATAATCACAATGTGCTTGTTTGATCTTACTATTCTCTAGGGCCTGCATTCTTTTATTCATTATTTAATAAGAAACCAGCATGGCTGATGTTTCTAATTATCTAAATTGCTCTTTGTAAAACAATCATTTAAAAATTTACAATAACTTCCTATTAGAGAATGCTAATGTTTTCACCTATGCAAAACCAAAACAAGAAACCCTCCCCCAACATACATCATCCTGCTTTGCAGTCACTTTAGGAGGGAGGCAGGGCTCATAAGCTTCCCCACAAAGAGCACCGCACTAGCTGCTTACTGCGGAGGCGGGGCAGCACAGAGGGAGAGGTGGAGATCCACACTGCTTCCTTCCCAGGCCATGGCTACTGCATAGGCTTCCTCCTGCAATAGAGGTTGCTTGGAAACAAACATCCATCCTTTCTCTTTGCAGACCCATCCCTGACGGTGAGAGCCGACATCACTGGGAGGTACTCAAACCGTCTCTATGCCTATGAACCTTCAGACACAGCTCTATGTAAGTGGCAGCTCCAGTGCAAGTTAGGTCTGAGGGTGGGGCATCTCTGTTGCTGCAGTCACAGGACAGTGAACCTCTCAGGGACACCAGAGCCCCATTGTAACCCCACTCGCCTGTGTCCTCAGGCACATCACACACTCCTTCCAGTTTTTTTGTTTTAATCTCAGTTGAGGATGAATCATTTCCTGGAGGAGGATTCTATGACCACACTACCTATATTTCGGGTTTGCTCTCAGGCATACAAACTCAACCCCCGTCACAGAATGTAAGAGGTGTAATAATCTGATGCTTTATTCCCCGAAATAATAGCAGTGAACCTATTTAGCCCAGCTTCTTATTGAGTTCAGGTTCGATTTAAAGATGAATAGTCAGGATGATCCAACAAGCTGCTAGGAACGAAGAGACGGGAGACGGGAGTCGGGGGGGACACTGACTTAAATGGGGAGACGATCAAGCTGTGACACATTTTTCTAATTTTTACTTTTTATTAGTACATTTGCAGCACCTAATCCATTAATGGGGAAGCTGGTACCGGGCACATAGCACATCTCATGCCCTGCCCCACCCCACTGCTCCATCTCTTGGTCCGCTCCTCGTTTGTGAAAGATCCATCTCCGTTTTCCCATTATCTATGCTTTTCCAGAAAGAAAACTGGGTTTTAGTCTAGAAACCAGTTCTGGTCAGTTGTACCTCCTTAGAACCTCACTGTCCAATATGTAAGACCGGAGCGAGCCCCAGGTTGCTATTTTAAGTTTAAATTTAAAAAAGTAAAATCGCAGTTAACTAAGCACATTCCCATGCATGGACGCCGGATATTATCAGCCTCACCATAGCATTTTCTCCTGGACCGCACTGAGGTAGGACACACTGCTGGGAAGGAGGTGGGGCCAGGGCAGCGGGAAAGCTCCCCATTGGCCCACTGGGAATGCGCCCTGCGGAAACTGGCAGGCCAAGCGGAAGTCATCCCGCAGCGGCCCTTGTTTGCGTCTTAGTAAGACTGAACAGTGTTTACACCCCGAACACCACAGTGTCGTGTATAGCAAGCAATTAGTGAATACTGTATTTACAGAATTCTTGAATCAATAGCTGCTCGGTGCCTATCATATGGACCTCTTATTTCACTAGATCATGTACCCTATTTTCAGAAATTGCTGCTGCTGCAAGGACAATGATCTAGAAGTCTGGGCGCTGTGTAGTAGTAGTCTGTCCCATTACTTTTCAGCATGTGACCTTGATCAAATGAGTCGACCTCTCTGAGCCTATTTTTTCATCTAAATATGAAGCACTAACAGAGTTTTTGAGAGGATCAAAGGAACTTAGGTATTGGTATAAAGCGCTTGGTCTGCGATTTTTGTAGTTTACATCCGACCTGTTTCTAAAATGCTTCCCAGGAACTGCATACACCCCCCAAGTACACATTATGAACATGAGTTAAGATTCGTTTCCAAATTAACCAAAATTATTTGCTCCTGATAGAGCTTATAAAGAGATTGTTTTAGAAGAGGGTGTTGGGAGAAGGTAGATCTGAGGAATAAATATACAAGAGAACTGGACTGTCACAAAATCCATGTCACATAATTTCAGTGGAAAAAATGTACAAGATTACCAAGTAGTTACCCTATGATGAAAAACCTCCCACTGAACGACGACTAGAGCAGCCAGGTTTGGAGGTTGATTGTATCTACTGAAGCAATTCCTAAGGGCATCTTGCTTTTCCTTTGCCCCCTCCCTTTTAGTGCTTGACAATATGAAGAAAGCCCTCAAGCTGCTGAAGACTGAATTGTAGGGGGAACAACACAGAATCTGCAAGTTCTTCCCTGCACACCAGGTCTCGAGACTTGGAACCTGAGATGTCAGCAGACTGTCGAGAAGCACCGGCTGACCTGCTCCTTAGATTATGGTTTAATGTTACAACCACCTTTTATTTTTAAAATTGACTTCAGGAATATGTGTATGAAGACAATATCGTACACTACTGTAGTAAGCCATGATTTTCTAAAAAATAAACCCTTTTGGAGGTACTTAAATAGAGGTACTTAAGGTTTTTGCTTTCAATTTTTCCCAACTTGGTCTTCTATAGAATAGCTTCATTCACCAGATAGGACCATTGGATACCCACAAAATGCTCAGGGAGGGCATAGGACTAAACTAGTTTGGATGAAGAAGAAAGTTTTCACCCCATCATGTTACAGATATTTGCGGAGTAAGAGGAGGCATGAAAGGACAAGAAGCATCAGGGAGCACACGATCAGTGTGGAGGAGCGCGCAGAAAACCATCACAGGGGATTCTGGTCCTGGGTGGAGACTGCCCTCCTCACCCTGGCCACACGCTTCTGCACACACGCTTCAATTCAGAAATCCAATTTTAGTCATGTTTCATCTCACTTTGTGGTCTTACGGGAAACCTTGGCAGCAAGCTCTGTCCTTCCAAAGGCTAATTCAGTGCGAAGGTCATTCAAAGAACATTTGTCCTCTGTCCCCTAAATAAGTCCTGACAGCTGGCCTTGTAACAGTTGCTCTCCCAAGGTGTCTAGCGTACTGGGTTAGAATAAGTTGTCCGAATTACTCCACTGGCTCACTAGCTGGGGACAGATGGTCTGGGGAAGGACAAAGGGCACTGATATCCTGTCATGAGGCAGAGATCAGAAGTCACTCATGATGAGAAAAAGTTGTGAGAGGGTGTGGCTCCAGGTAGGGAAGCAGCTTTAGCTTTTAACTCTATGCTCTGCCCAACAAAAATGACAATTGTGTATCAATTATCAGTAATGTATTTAATCTCACATTATTACATAAAAATCCTCTACCACCGAACACCACTGACCTCTTTGGTCCCTGGCCATGGTGAGCTACATAATACACCACATAGGAACCATCTATTGCTTGTCTTGGTTAACTTTTCTAGACAGATCCTTTTCTAAATAGACCTTTTTGATATTAATTTTTCCAGGGTAAATAATACATTCAATGCTTTTCTTGCTCACAGCAGCCAGTATCACCAGTGGGTATTTGACTACTTATTGTTGACTTAACAGAATACAAGTTCTAAGCGAAAATATCACAGGGCAATCAGTCCCCTTCGCATAAGCAGGTAACCTCTATGTATTGAAAAAGTAAACCATTCCACTCTACCTCACTGAGAGCCACCAGGGGGAAAGAGGTTTCGCTTCAAAACAAGTATTTTGTGTGACAACTTACAGATAAATTAAGTTTCATGTATAGTACAGCAACATAATGCTTATTTTTCCACTGGGCTGCCGTGAATACTGTTGGGTCCTTAAAAATGCACTCTGTGATCAGAAAGCAGGATACAAGTATTTATGCACTCACGCTCTCGGCAGCATGAATCACAAGGGCTAGAAGATGGCCATGACCGAAGTGCCCTTCAAGGCAGAGAAACAGACAAACAAAGTGTGACCCATATACACTGGAACAGTATCCAGTCTTTTAAAAGCAGGAAAACCTGGTATGGGTTAGAATGTGGATGAACCCTGCAGACAGTGTGCGGACTGAGCAAAATACGCAAGTCACTAAAGGAGGAAAACAGTCAGATCCTACTTATTTGAGGAACCCATTTCTCAGAGAGTGAGAGTGCAGGCAAGAAAGAGAGCTGAGTGGAAATGGGAGCCAGGAGGGGTGAGGGAAAGCCAGAAGGAGGAGTTAATCATTCAATGGGTGTGGCGTTTTGGCTTGAAAAGATCAAATATTCTGTGTAGACGGTGGTGATAGCTGCACAATACAGAAGTACTTCATGTCTCTGAACTGTACATGTAAAAGAGTCAAAAGGAACTGGGCACGCTGGCACATGCCTGTCATCTCAGCACTTGGGAGGCTGAGCCAGCCTGGGCTACACAAAGTAGTCAAAATAATACATATTATGCCCTATACTTTGTCACAAGCAATATTTTCCTCCGTTGTATTTGAGGCCCCTTAGGTTACAAAGGAAAAAAAAAAGTAATTTTTTTTTTAAGATGTTGGTAACATAAATCCATAAAAGTCACTTACACAGACAGTCAACAGGCTTGAGGAAACCATTTCACCTATCTGAGAACAATAATGTTCTTCAGACAATCACCTCTGTCTCTGCCTGTGTTGTCTGGGTTTTTCTCGAATTCATTCACCCTATGAGGCTCCTGAGCTCCTCCTACCAGTGACCACTGGTGAAAATGGGAGATGACACAGGAACAGTCTAAGAACAGAACTTTCTTCGCGTCAAGGAGCCAGACTTCAAAGTCCAAGTCAGGTTAGCTGGACTCGTGAATAGGCCACCTGTTGAGTTAGGCCTATTTGCAAACGGTAAGATACTGAAAGTAAGCAAAAGTGGCTTCACCCTTCCAGACATGCCAAAGTCCGCTCTCTTAACATATATTTTAACCCATGGGTAATTCCCTCAAGCCCTCATCTAACAATGAGTTCCAGAAGCTGGTTTTCCTAAGGGGGGGATAGAAGTGACCCGGCCTCCAGTAGGGGAGCCTGACTGTCCCCTTTCCCACTGTCTCATGAAGTATTTCAAAGACAGCAATTGCGCAGCTGTGAGATGACCTTTTTCCCTTTTTTGTAAGAGCCTTTCTCATTTATGTCTTATACTCTGAGTAACTACTCTGCAGATAGATAATGATACAGTGTATTAACTATTGTTATTCTCTTATCATTGTGTTGTGAAATTCGGCTTTACCTTTTCATATAATGTCAAAAAAGAGATACAGAAAAACTGCACAGGCCCTGTCTTGCTTCCCCCGCCGCCTGCTCTTTCTCACCAGGTAAAGGACCGGCTGCTCCCTGAAAACACACTCACCCACACACCGTAGGATCGTTTGGCATGGGAAGCCTGGTGTAAAATCATCAGCTACTCTCTCAAACATAACCACCTTACATAAAGTCCTGCAGAAAGTCAGAAAGTCAGAAAACTACTTTGCTGTCATTTCTAATAAAACAAAACCATTCTTGTTAGAGGGATTATGTCTGTACTATCACAAGGAATACTATCACACCAACACTACGTAAAAATGCGTTTCTTTTTCCCTACCTTTACAAATTAAAAAAGCGAAACTGCTTTTCATGCACTGAGTATATTTTCAGGAGAAACTTGAACAGGACTAAACAAACTTGAACAGGACTAAACAAATATTTAGAAAAATTACAGCAGGCAGTTTGGACTCCAGAAGCTGGGAAATGAATGCCATACTTCCGGTTTCTGCCCTAACTGGCCCCACTCAGCAGCATGCTATTAGGGCCGAACACGTAGAACTGGTTTTTATACCAAGCACACTGTTGCTCAGATGATAATAGAGGATCTGAAATGAATTTAAGCCACAGTGAGCTCTCGTTTTAGAAATTATAGTCAAGCCCTTTTTTCCTTTCTAGTAGCATTACTTTCTCAGCTACTTTCAGCTTCAGCATGGAGGTTGACTGAAGAAATGTTCTAAGGGACATTCCTTTAAGTATGTAAATGGAGACTGAGAGTTTTTTGGCAGTTAGTTCCTTTTTAAACACATGTGAGGTTTGGATGAAATGACAGGCAGGGTGTTGGATTTGCCTTATAGCCATTTGTTGAAATGCCAGGCTCTGAGCGGACACTGTGGCAGTCTTCTCTTCCCCACAGGCGGGATCAGCTTGTCTGAATGCTCACAACAGGACCACTGAGGATTCGGGATGGAGGGTTTGGGCCTTTCCAGGGGACTGTAATACACCGTGGAGTGGGAGAGGGGCTTGTAATGGACACAGACAGGGATCACAAGAGGTATCAGAGAAACGCCTGGGTAATCCAGCCCCTTCAGATCTGCCAAAAAGAAAGCCCAGACTCATTTGACCGGGCTGCCTGTGTGCTGGGATCTGAAAATGTACTCTTGAGCAGCTAATCATCAGTTAATTTCCTATTCTTAAAATCCTATGGTTTCACCGCCCTAAAATTCATCCTGCCCAGGCTCTTGATTTTTAACTGTGCTGACCCAAATAAAGTCACTGTGATAAGAACCGGAACCAAGGTATGGGCTAGTTCTCTCTAGAATAGCACCTTCTGCACATAATCATACGGACCGGGAAAAGTACTACATTAGGAGAGTCCAGAACCTCACAGGATTTTGAAATACATAAAATAAAACAGGGAAAACACAGAATGCCTTAAAGGAAGATCAAATTCAAACTCTTCCCTTCACATGTCTCTGAAGATCTTATCTTTAATAATACGTTAGAACACTGTTAAAATTACCTCAGAGCTCAGTAAGACATTCTAGAAACAGTGCAGCTTTGTGCCCTTAGAAGATCAACTACTATGTGACAGGGCCATGGAAGTGACATACCCACAAAATTCTGAAACCCTACAGATGAACCACTGCTGATTCTTGGTCTAAAATCTAACTATCAGAAAGTATCACATGAAACCTAAAATGCAAAATAAGAAATCAGTGATTTTTCAAAACTGGAACGAACTTAGGTATTTTCTCCAACTAAATATGAATAAATTTTCTTTAAAGAAAAGAAACAACTTTCTCACCATGCAGATAATATTAACCACTGAAACATTTCAAGAAAAGATTTAGGGATAATTATCAACAGACACTAAAATTCTGAAAGTTCATTTTCACTGTTTAGGGAATGTAGCTCAGTGGCATAAGTGCCTGCCTGGTCAGTACAAGGTCCTGAGTTCAATCCCCAACACTGCATTTTCACAGTTTTATTATACACTAAAATAGCAATACCCAGCTTCAGTCAAAGAGGGGGAAAAAAAAGAAATCCAACTAACTTTATCAACTCTTCCGTATCTTCTTTTAATTCAAACATGGATGCACAAAGAAGGGTTTCCATTTTTAATTTTTTAACTTAATATACAGAACCACAATACTATCTCAATTTCAAATCATGGGGGTTTTCACATTCAAATATGCTTGAATTTGACAAGTCGCTGTTACAATACTGAGGAATTTCATGAAAACGTTATTTAACAATTTTTAAGACCATCAAATATCTTTGTTACATGGGCCAGCACATTAATAGTAAATTGTTTACAAATGTTGTCTTTTGGAGTTCAAATTATTAACAAAGGCTATCGAGATTATATAGATACACTTTCTGAAAGTCATTCCATTTTGAAAGCTGAAGATAAATGCTTATATATTAGAACATTTCATGAGATCACTTCTCCTTTGCACTTACCTATGAAAGTAAAAAACAAAGCCACAATCTCCTAAACACATAGCTATCTCTACAATACATCGGTGTAATCATGAAAGGCTACTAGAACTAAATTATCACTTTTATATTAACACTTTTCACCACAACACATCTTTCCTAAAAGACAAAAAATATTGGGAATTTAGATTTTCCCTTACTGAATTTAACATTATAGAAGCTCTTACTTTCCATCCTTAGGGACATCAACTCTTTCCAGTGGGAACTATCTACACAGCACAGTGCTACACACAATTACTCCAGTGAAATGTATATTTAGTTTCACAATATGATCAACATAGTAGTGTCATACAAAGGATTTCTGCAGATAAAAATGCTAAGGAAGGCCATAGTGGACAGTGCCGAACACTGTGAATACAGTAGGTTACAGGTACCACTGAGGGTCAGAACAGACCGTGAGTTTCCTTTTTTTTTTTCAGCAATGGAAGAAAAACATTAGAGAAACATAAGAATAAAAATATGTATTTCCACTGTTGATAATGTAATTTTTCAGATACTGTTTCCTTGATTAAATGGGCAAATTAGCTTAACTTAAAACTAGAGAAAATGGACCAAATCAGGACATGAAAGATTTTCTTTGTTTCTTCATCAAAGGAATGCACTAGGGTTAGCACGAGGATCTTTCTGGTTCCTGTACCTGTAGGTCAGCCAAACACCCAGGATCTGGATCAAAAGAAAGAAGAAAAGGAACAAGAAAGTAAAGTCTATGTATTTCAGTTATCAATAAAATAATTCTGGACCCTCTAAATAGCTTGGCTCTCCCCCAACACAAAGGGAAGAGATTTTCTTTTCTTTCCAAATGAATTACGTCAATCAAATGACACACCCTAGAAAAACTAAAACATGAACATTTTCTTTGGCAACTACTCCCCAAGGAGAGCAATACTGTCAGCCCTACAACCCGGGAAGACGTTCACTCCAGGGTAGCAGGGAGAGTGCAGCACTCATCAGCGCTCTAATAAGGGAGAGAGAGGCTGTCAGGTAGGCTGAGGACATGATCACAGGGCTCTGAGTCCGAAACACAGAGAAAGTCACATGGTGACATAACAAGGTCGGAGGGTCAGAGAAGAATGGCCAAGCTGGATGTTTTTTCCTGACACTTTTTATAAATTTTTCATTCTTGAAAGGAGAAAAAAAATAACATTTATGAAATGTACACACACATATATGTGTACCATACATTAATCATAGATGCATACAAAATGTATACACTGTCTATACACACAAATGCAATTCATGCATGTTTGCATATTTCATGCGTAAGCACATGAAGCATCGAGATGAAAAAGGGCTTTCTAAGTATGTCACAGGGAGAAACCACATGAGAAATAAAACTATAGATGTGAGCACAGTAAAAGTAAAATCTCCAAATTCAAAAAACCAAGTCATAAAAATACCAAAGAAACTCAAAGAATAACAAAGCAGACAGGAAAAGTGTAATGGACTATGACGACTTAGAAGAAAGGGAGACGGAGAATGGTTAAGCAACAGGAAGTCAGAGGCAGCAGGGAAGAGGATCCACTGGCTTAGTACCATGCATCTCACGCACTCCAGCCCTGGCAGCCCTAGCAGTCTTAGAAATTAATCTGTTTCACATTTGCACTTTTGAATTTGTCCTTGCACTCTGAAGAGCCTCTAGTAAGAGACAAGAAATGGGCACTTCACCAAAGACATGTAACAGTCAAAAACTATCAGAACACCAGGTCAAACTACTACCCACTTTCCCAAAAAGGCCAACAAGAATTGAAATTTTTTAACCTATCAAATTGTCATTTTTTTATAATGAAGGTGTGTAGTGTGAGTGCTGGAATAAAAAGTTACTAGGCACCTCCCAGAAGACATCTTGACAATTCAGTATTAACTAATGTACCCATATGATATCACAGTTTACATTTTAAAATGCATTATAAAAGAGGCTGGGTATATAGACCAAATATTCCATACACAGAGGCGACCTTGGAATTATGTGTTACAGTGGCATAGCAAAGGGAAAATAAAATGTTAACAGGTTAAATGAATGCACAGAATTTCAACCATAGAAAATCTCCTAGGATTCTTTCTGATTTTCTTTTAAAGATATATGTTTACTCTTACAAATAGCCTATTGTATAATTTCTACATTATACAGTCTCAGTTAAAAGAATTACTTGATACATGTTATTACACCATGACAATAATAGGGGTCTCTTTGGTTTTTAAATAGGGTATAATGTAGTGTCTTATATATCATTAATTAATTAGTGCCCACAAAATAACAGCTAACACATAGCACCTGCCACATACCAGGTACCACTGTGCATATTACAAGGTTTACATCTATTAATCCCTCTAATTATAGCAACAACCCTCTGAAGCAGGGGCTATTATTATACTGTACTCGTCTTTAAAAATGAAGAGCACAACATGGATAAGTAACTTGCTTGAGGTCTCATAACTCGTTTTTTTTTTTTTTTTTTTTTTTTTTTGCGGTACTGGGGATCGAACTCAGGACCCTGCGCTTGCTAGGCAAGCGCTTATTCCACTGAGCTATATCCCCAGCCCCATCATAACTCGTAATCAACTAAGCCCAGCAATGCTGGGTTTCCAACCAGACCTTCTTAGCCTTTTGCTCTAGTGTGACACACCTTAACATATCCAGCACATTGTTGAGGAACAAAAGCTAGGCTAAAGGATTCTTGTTATAAACATTACACGCCCTTATATAATCATTTTTCATAATTATACAATTATCTCTATGAAATAAAATACTAGAACTGGGATTTATGCATTAGAGATAGAAAATTTTAACCTTGATACACGCTGTGTATCAAGCATCAAAAACCATCCACAGGCGGGGATGTGGCTCAGCGGTAGAGCTCTTGCCTTGTATGCACAAGGCCCTGAGTTCGATCCCCAGCACCACATACATTAAAAAAATATAAATAAAACCGATAATAATAATAAATAAATAAATTTAAAAAAAAAAAAGGATGCAAACCATTGCATGTTAATAAAAAAAAAAAAAAAACCATCCACAGATACTAAGAGTTTAATAAAAACATAGAGCCAGACGTGGTGATACATGCTTGTAATCGCAGCACTCTGGGAAGCTGAGGCAGGATAAAAAATTCAAGCCCAGCCTGAGCAACTTAGCAATATACCTTGTCTCAAAATAATAAAATAAACAGGGCTGGAGATAACTACTTAGTGCACAGGTAAATATAAATGTAAGAAAAGAGAGCATTGAGAAAATGGTCTTGGAAATGAGGCTAATCTCATTTCAGGGATTCAATAGGTTTTACATCGAAAAAGTGATATGTATGTGTACCAGTTCCCCAAAACAAATTAATTATTATGTATTGTCACATATTCTAACAAAAAAAAGAACTCTCAAAATGTAAAAAAGAAATAAACTTACATCTGAGGAAATAGAGCAAACATCTCACACTGCCATAAAATTAAGGTGAGCTCCATAAGATATTCTGACTCCAAGCTTGGGGACCTCCTGTTACTCCCAGCTCTCAAGAAAAGCACTCACCCATGTCCTCCAAAACTTAGGTGCCATGCTAACATGCAATGTCATGCCCTCATGCCACACAAAGTACAATTTCCTGTGACACAGGGAAGCACAGTTATTTGCACGTACCTCTGTGAAACTGAAGAAGAGGCCAATGCCACCAACAAATCTCAAAACCTCCCCAGCATACCTTCCTATTATTGGAGCACATGGTGGGCACTGATGGCCATCTTTAACACAGCTCTGCATTCATTAAAGAAAAGACGTGTTATTTTACAGTACATTTATAAAGAGCATATAACAGCACAGATGCCAAATTAGGGTCTGGCCTTATGTGAACTTTTCAGATGGCCCCAGGCACGCACGCCCTGTATAATCCTTAGTGGCCAGGGCTTGTGATATGACAGAGTCTTGCCTATAATTAGGTTGCATGCTATACAACTCCATCTTGCCAGAATGGAGACTCTTGTGCAAACCTGAATACTGTCATGCCCAGCCACCAAGAAAACAGGGCCAGTGGTCAAACAACTATAAGGAACAGATTCTCCCAGCAACCACTGAGCTGGGTAGAGCACCCTAGCCCTCCTATGAAGGTCATCTTTCACCAACACCTAACTTCAGCCTCATAAGACCCGAGCAGAAGACTTGCCTAACCATATTGAGCCTCCTGACCCACAAAAACTGGGAGACAACGCATGGGTGTTGTTTCAGGCGAGGAAATGTGTTATACACCAATGGAAAAGTAATACAGACTGCTGCAAAGAAAGAATGTCACAATTGAAGCCTCTCACCGGGTGGAATATCCAGCTCAGGGTTCACAGAGTTTTCAAAATATAAACACATATGAACTTCTGAACCAAGTCAAGCCTGAGTCCATTTTCACAGGACTGGGGTTGAAGCCTGGCCGTCAGGGGTCTGGCCTGAGACAGGAGTTTGGTTCTAAATGGTCTATCAATAGCTCAACTCCAGACACAAAGGGTATGGAATTGTACAGGAGAGAATGCAGAGGCTTCTCTAGCTTCAAGGTATTTAGCTAAGAGGCCCAACTTAGTAGAGACCATTCTCAAGCCAAGGCATTTACATACTTCCCTTAGTCGCTAACATTGATCTGTTCTCTATTCTTTCCCAACCTACTCTCAGAAGAGTCAGATGGGAAAGAATTAGGAGCAATAAACCAAAATCTGGGTGTCTGACTGGACTCTGGAATACTGAGTACTCTCAGGATATCTGAGAGCAAAGCAAATGTTATACTCGTGTGTTGGAAAATATAACACAGGCATACGTAGAACAATTTTGAAATACAGTTCAGCATCAGAAAATTCATTTCTCCCATGTTAACCATTACACATCATATAAAATGTACGCTTTAAAAGTATCTCTAAACTTGACTTACAGCAGGGCAGGTGTCACTTGTGTTAAAACTTCGAAATCCGCAGCAATCTAGATTTCTCTGGATGTCGTTTCGGGCGCTTGCGGTGTTGTTCCACCCAACCTCCAGAAGCTGACTCTAGGAATGCATGTAACACCTAAATTAAAGTGTGTCATTGCCGCACAACGTCTACAAGCCAGGACCTATGGCTTCTAGTATTCTGAGTATATAAACTACTCTCCAAAAGTGAATGAAGACCTTTCAAAGGTTTATCCTTTAATCTGCAACAAAAATTAAGTCACTAATTCTATCCTAGGAATAAAAGTTCTCAATTTTTACATGCAGTTTAAAAGAAACACTTGGTTCAAAGACATGATTCTTAGAGCACAAGATAAAGTTGGTCTTATCCGAAGACAGAAAGCCCTATTTCTCTATAAATTGAAGCCTGGAAAGAAGAATTACTAAAACGGAACCACAGACATCCTGTACAGCGGTGGGCACGGGCTACGTAAACACCTTCTGGCAGTAGCACTGAACGCCTCGTCATCTCTGGGGTCCACCATCCCTGCTAATGCAATGAGAGTTTAGCTGCTCAGAAGCAATGCACTGTTTTATACTCCGATCACTTCACTGCTTCCTGTACTCAGGCAATGGCGGTATAGTAAAGTACAGTTGCAGGAAAAACGTCCACTTACCTGTTGCTCCTGATTCAAGGCTAAACAAGCACAAGACACAGAAAACTGAACAATAAATACAAGTAAGAGAATAATCATATACTGAGAGTTAAAAGTTAAGGATATTTCTAATTACTCTTAAAATAGCCTAAAGCAGAAGTACTGGCACAATTTTGAAATGCACAAGAAGCAATTTATTAAGAAAAGAGCATAGCACTTGAATTTCAAAAGAGATACACACTGTTATTATTCTGGTAAAACTGTGTCTTTAAAATTCATAAATATAAGGGCTGGGGATATAGCTCAGTGGAATAAGCACTTGCCTAGCAAGCGCAGGGTCCTGAGTTCGATCCCCAGTACCGGGAAAAAAAAAAATTCATAAATATAAACAGATCTAGTATTAGAATGACATGCAGAATAAAAATTCTTACATCTATAAAACAGGAAATAAGTACAGACAGCTGTCCATAACCTTATTAAATTTTAAGTATGGAAAAAATACACTTTTTTCTCAAATAAGGATTAGGAGGTTGGAAGGGGCCCAGCGTTCACTGAATCAGTTCAGTTTAACTCTGGAGCTGCAATATAGAAGTAGGACTGTGCCAGGCTTGCAGAATTCTTTATGCATGACAAAGACAGGGAATATGTAAACACACAGTAACTTTATCCTCAGAAATTCCCCAACATTGGCTCAAGAAATATGCCTTAGGCTTTCTTCAAGTTACCTGCCCGCAATTAACTTGCTAAAGATATTCAATCAAAAAAAAAAAAAAAAGATATTCAATCAGTGGTAGCCATTAAGACAGTCATCAACAGCAACTATGAATCCAACCCATGTAGTAAAATTCCTAGCTTTAAGAAAGGATACGAAAAACAGCAACACTTGATGGTGTTTGACAGCACCGATGAGCCCCACCAACGCGATCAGGAACAGGAAGATGCCCACCGCGATGACCACACCCACCACTCGCAGACTGGAAATCAGCCCAAAGCCGATGCCCCAGGCAGCAATCCCAATTAGCAACAGACTAACCAGCTGTAAATAAAAAAAGGTGGGGGAAGAGGGTGTCAATTTATATAATACCAACATTTTTAGTTTGCTTAGGTCTTAATATCAATTAATAATTACTAATAGTCAATACAATCCTCTCTCAGCATTCCACAAGGCATGGTTGCAGACCTCCTTTCCCCAGATACAAAAATCCAAGAACGCTCAGCTTCATACACAAGGTATAGTACTTGCATATAAACTCTACCTTCTCTTATATACTTCCAATCATCTCCAGATTACTTATAATATCTAAAATGATCCCCATACTATGTAAATAGTTTTATATTGTATTAGTATGGGAATGACAAGAGAAAATGTCTGTGGCACAACTGTTTTTCCAACTATCTCTGACCCACAGTTGGTTCAATCTGTGGTCATATCTTTTCCTAAGCCTAAACACAGGCTACTGAAGAATAGCTTATGTAAAACTTCTAAAAACCAGTATCTCTCAGCCCGACACACTGATTTGCTTACATGCAAATTATCTTTTCCTTCAAAGCCCAAACAACTCAATGAATCTCCCCCTCTCAGCAAGCTGTGTTCTTTGAGTGAGATTCTACTATTTCCGGCATCACCTTCGCATTTTGTTCCCACTCCTGTCTATCCAGGATGGAGACCGGAAGCAACTTGAGAATAAAGACTCACATCTCCCCTCCTTGTCCCCAAAACCCATCACAGGCCCCGGCCCTTGGGAAACACTCAGACATGTCCCACAGACCTGTTGCTGAAATACACTGCTTTAGATGCCATTATCTAGCATTCTGGAATTCACAATGATAGACAGATACCATTAAAACTGCTAGGAAGAAAAGAGTATAAAAGAATTTAGCTATTTAAAATGAAATGGCATTCTGAACAGAAGAAATTGCTCTACTTATATTTTATCAAATACAATCAGGTAAAGCAGTAGGTCTGCCTAGTGGCTGGAGCCTGTAAAACTGCAAGTTACAATTACTTCCTCAAAATGACACTTAAATGCCATGCCAGCTAAAAGTTGTGATTAACCATAGAAGATGCAGCTTAGACAGATATCAAGGGAGGGGTGGGAGCAGGTTGAAGGGAGAGGGTTATAGAACAGAGGGATGTACTTGTGGTCAGTCATCTTCTGAGACCATGTGATGGTCTAACTCACCTTTTGGAAGAATTAAAATGTAAAAAAACATGCATTTCCTAGGACTAGGCAAAGGCCTGATAAATTCCGTTTACAAATGTAAAAATCACCACCTACCCAATGGATTTTTTTCTGCTCAAATATGTAATTTTTCATATGTAAAAACTTTTAGACAAATTTTACCTTTACTAGTATATAAAACTACATATGTAGAGGTACAAATAAACTGCTAAATATTGTGCATCTATTTGTACTTCTATATAATTTTTAAAAATTTTTTGCCAAAGAGGCAAAGCTTCATGATAAAAGAAGCCATCTGTAGCAGGAGAGAACCAAGTTACAAAGCTGTATGGACCTGGGGGCCTCAAACTACCATCCAACATGCAGAAAGCTTCACTTTTCAGAGGGAGAAAGATGGAGAAAGTTCTCAAGTTCTACCACCCAGAAATTTGTCTCACTCCTTTCTCAACTGCTCCTTATCAGCAGGCACGTTTCCTTCTGTTTAACTCTTATCAACTCCATCTTCTCACAGCATTAAACAATTCTGCAGTGAGAAAGAGTCCTCTGTCCCTTCACAAGGAACTTATTTCTGACTCTGTGGCATCCAAATATAACTCGCTTCCTCTCAGCAGCTGTGAACGGCAGAAGCCAGAGGAGGTGCGAAGGATGGGCGGGAGAGCCCGGCTCGCATTGGCCGCTGTGCCTTGGTGCCTTGTGCTGAAGACACACTGGGACGCGGCACAGAGGCCGGATGGAGCAGGTCAGGGTCTCCAGAGAAACGCAACCCATAGGAAATAGCAGCCGTTTGTGTCTGTGTTTATCTGTCAAGAGAAAATGATAGAAACCTTAAAGAATCATATTAACTGTCATGATTGGCAAGTGAAGAATCTGCAGGAGAGGCCAGTAAGCTGGAAACTCAGGCACAATTCCTTTTTTTTTTCCCCCAACACTGACAATTAATCACACTGAGCTCCACCCCAGCCATTTTTGGGTTTTTTTGAGATGAGGTCTTAGGTCACTGATTGGTGAAGCTCGTCCGCACTGTGCAGGTAACCCAGTTCACTCACGCTCGCCAGCTGTACAGGTCAGTCCTGTCTGCAGTACATCTTCAGGGTAGTATCTAGACTAGTGTTTGACCAATCAAGTGGACACCACCGGCTATCCCCAAGCTAACATCAAATTAACCATCCCCCTTGCCAATACTGCCCTAAATGCGATGCTTTTCTTTGATCTTACTAAAGGATACTAATTATACATGATCATGGTTTTCATTATGATGTTTTTACACATGTATGTAACATACTTTGATCCTCCCCACAGTATTCTCCTTTCCCCTTCTTTCACTCTCCCCTATTTCCTCTTCTCCTTTTTTATTTCTTTCATGTCTTTTTTCTCCTCTAGATTCTACATATGACAGAAAACATGCAATAGTTGTCTGTCTCTGGGTTATTTTGCTTAACAAAATGATCTCCAGTCCCATCGATTTTCCTGCAAATGACAGGAAAACACTGCGTTTTTCTTTGTGACTGAATAATACTCCATTTTGCATGTTGTAGCTTGTATCCACATGCCCCCCCAATTAAAGCCTTATGTAGTCATAAGGGGGGCTTTTCAGAGGTAGGTGGACCTAGGGTGTGTGATGCTGGGATAAAGGAAATGATGCTGGCATTGACTCACGGTGCAATGTGAGCATTAAGAGTGTGAGTGCTACCTACTGGGTAGTCTGGATAAAATTTGAGACACAGAAGGAGGCTGCTTGCTGCCCTCTGCATTCCCTACTTTGGCATGAACGGTTTCTCTTCTGTGATGCCCCTCTGCCAAGTTACTCCACCCTGGAGTCAGCTAACTATGGACTAGATCTCTGTGAACTGTGAACCAAATAAATCTTCCTCCTCTAACTTTGGATATTAGGTATTTTGTCTCAGCAACAGGAAAAGGAACTAAGACAATGCATATACACATTTTCTTTACCAGATGTGGTGTTTATTAATATAATTACATTCACAGACTTCCAGGAAGATGGTGACCAGGTAAGCAGCAGAGAAAGATCCTCCTGGAGGATCGCCACCCAGACACTGGATTATAGCAACATGAGAAAGACAAGGAGAGAAGCGGGGCCCCTAGTCCCAGGAAGGATTTGAAGTGAGAGTTGAGGCCATGAGAAAGAGAAAACAGGATCCCTCCTGGAGGAGCGGTTCGGGTGGCCACCATGGCGCAGTCAGAGGAAGAGGAGGAGGAGAAAGACAGAGTCATGGCTCCATGCACTCCCTCGGCCCACTCCCTCTGTTTCTGGGCTCGCAGCTGCAGGGAGACACTGGCGGCCTATGTGGGGACCCCAGGGACCCTGACATAGAGCTCAGCAGCCTGTGGGGGGAATAGGGCTCCCTGAAGACTACATGAAAATCCTGAGGACCTGGCTGGGCCCCAGGTGCACGGCAACAGGGTGGAGCCTCGAGGTCCGCAGGGGCAACCCCACAAACTCAGCAGGGCCCCCGGGCACACCTCACTGGGGCAGAGCCTGGTGGTGCATGGAGGTGACCCCATGGACTTGACCAGGTCCCCGGGCATGCTGCATCAGGGTGGAGCCGAGCAGCACACGGGGCTGACCCTGCGGGCTCCACCAGGGCCCTGTGCACACAGCAACGGGGCAGAGCCTGACAGTGTGCAAGGTGATCCCACAGACTCAACTGGGCCCTGTGGGGCCGGGCCTCGAGGGCTTGTCAGTGGGGTGCTGATCATATGTGCCAGGGGCCTTGCCTATGCACCATCACTGAGATGAGGTGCTTTTCCACCCAATGCCATAGTGAGCAGTGTACACCCATGTGTGTTGCAGCATAATCTGAAGCAGCTATGTGTCTTCCCAATGTGAGAGCCCAAGCGAATGAATAAAACCAAAAGTACAGTTATTGCCAGAGGGAAGACGACTGATTGGGTGGGAGAACAATGGAGATGAGGGTGGAGAAAATTGATTGATTAACCGTACATGCCTTTATTTGTATAACTGAGTAACAAATGTGAAGATAACATTATATAATACAGCATCCACCGTTAATTCCCTACTATCTGCTCTATAATTTTGTATTTCCATTATTGTTTTTGTGTTATTCTGGTTTATACCTGTATGGTTGTTGATATGGTTCCATTCTTGTCTTTAAAAGAAAGAAAAAGAAAAAAATTAAATTCACAGGCAAGACTATCACTCTGTATTTCATCCTTTGACTCACAGAAACATAAAGATTAGATGCATGAATAATCTGGCATAAAAATTCTAATCCTAGGGGCTGGGGATAGAGCTCAGTGGAATAAGTGCCTGCCTGGCAAGTGCAAGGTCCTGAGTTCGATCCCTGGCACTACCAAAAAAAAAAATTCTAATCCCATAGAATCCTTTGGTGAATCATACCAAACTCTTACCACATTAACAAGTTTGTTAAATTCTGTATTAAGAATATTAGAAGTTAAAATTCCTAAATACTAAAAGTTAGTCATTCATCTATAAATGGTTGGTGCTGATTATGTGCTAAAGGCCAGAGCAAAAGAAATCCCTGGTAGACTAAGAAGCCAGCAAACTTTTCCTTAAAGGGTCAGACATTTACTCTCTGCCTTTCTAATCACACGGCCCCTGCCACAACCATTCAATTCTGACACTGCACACAAAAGCAGAGATAAAATATATAAATGAACCATCAAGTGTGGTATTCCAGTAACACCTTACTTTTAAACACTAAAATTTAAATTCATGTAACTTTTATGCATGGCAAAATATAATTGTTCTTTTGAGTTTATTAACCATTTAAAATAGGCAAAAATAGGCAGTGCACTGGGTTTGGTCATGGGATCTGGTTTGCTGACCTTTACTTTCAGAAGTCGGTAAAGCAGGAAACAAAAGATCACAATAAAACAAGCAATTGCTTAAGCAGAAATTTTTTTATAAAGTAAGTAAGGATAAACAGAACAGGCCAAAGATTGCTAAGAAAAAATAAAGGAGTAGGCAGAAGAAACTTAAAAAATAACCCTACTGTGAATATTACCTTCTACAAAAAAGAATAAGTACCACTTACACTTCAGAGTGAGCGTCTTAAAAGAGTTTATCCTGTGTATCAGGTGGGCCATAAATTTCACCATGAGCATCTTTGCAAGAGGAAGACAGAAGGAAATTAGAGCAATATACTAACAAAGGAAGTCATTTAAAACACACACAAACAAAAAGTAAAATGAAATCAGGCAGACAGTGATGTGGCCACAAGCCAAAAACTGTGGGAGGCATCAAAGATGTAAGGGGCACGTACACATTCTCCCAGGAGTTCCATAGGAAACCTCGAGTTGCTGACACTCTGATTTTAGACTTCTGGTCTCCAGAGAGAGAGAGAATAAATTTGTGTCATTTCAGTCCTAAATAAATTTCCCACTGCAGCACTGGGAGAGAAATAAAGAACAATCCATCCATTTGGAGTTGGACAATTCAAGGACCTAGGACCACTGCTGAGACTGCCTGGTGTCTGATCACCCCTGAAGCCACTACCGCAAAGCTGGTATAAATAACTGGGTGTCTTTGTCAGCAATGTTCTCACAAACCAAACCCTTAAAACCAACAGTATGCTGGCAAATGAAAAAATGGTTCTGTGCTCGCTCTGCTGCCAACTAAAAAGCTCACGAATGACAGTCTACTCCCCCCAGCTATATTTCTTTGAGAGAGAGTCTCCTGCATGTTTCCCAGACAATGATCCTCCTGTCTCAGCCTCAATGACTCCTAGGCTCAAGTAGACAAACACTACTGTACCCAGCTCCAAAAAATAATTTCTACAACCAAAAAAGAGAAAAAGCACTAAACTAGTTCTCAGACTAGGCATTATGTTATTACTGGAAATAGCATCGAGAACATTCAATACTCTGACCCCTTTTCTCCCCAGTTAGGGAAAAAAAAAAAAAGAGGCTGCTTCTTTCCTTAATGCTCTGCCAAAGGAATTCCACAAGAAGGTGACTGTGCTGTCTTTGTTTCCGTCTCTCCCCATTACTTTCTGACAGTCAATCTCCACAGATTGAAATTTTCCTAAGGTTGTCTTAAGAAATCTTGTAAGTGTAGCAACTTAAAATAACAAATTTGTTCTCTGCAGTTCCAGGGGTCAGAAATCCAACCTGTATCTTCCTAGGCTAAAATCACAGCATCAGTTAGGTTGCATTTTCTTCTGGGAGCTCCAGGAGAGAATCTGTTTCCTGCCTTCTCTAGCATCCAGAAGTTGCTTGAATTCCTGCACTTACAAACTTGCAGCGGCCCATCTTCATAGAAGACCTCAGCTGTCTCCTGACTGACCTTCTTAACCTTATGTGAACCTCTGTGACCACATAAGGGCTCATTCAAATAATCCAGAATAATGTCCCCATCTGGAGATTCAACTTAATCATGCCTTCAAAACCTCCTTTTCTGTGTAAGGGACACATTGATAGCCTCAAGGATCAGGATGTGGGTACCTCTGGAGACAGACTCAGGCAAGCCCATCACAGAGGGTTCTGAGAACACAGTCAGCTATCTTCTCACAGAAATCTTTGCTGCTACAAATATTTTTAAACCCTGAAAGAGGATATAACATTTTGTTTAAACATATAGCTGCGCACAGAGAAATTATGGTAAATTTCAATAAAGCAGAAAACAAAGAACTGAAAGCCCAAGCTGTAAGCAACACCTGGAGTGGGGCCCACAGGGCACAGGGGCTTCTGGATCAGAATAGTCCTTGAAAGAGAAAGACCTTTTCTTTTCAGCCAGACAGAAGCAGGAAGTGAAACTGGGTCAACTCCACAGCTAAAAACTCCAGAAAGCTATTTTCTCAGGTGAAGGTGTTCTACAAAAACAGCAACTTGGTTTCCAGGAGCACAATGAAGATTTCTGAAACTCTTCAAAAAGTCTAGCAAGAGCCCCAAGCCAGCCATGCCCATGTCTGGAATTTAAAAGTGTACAACTTAGGACAGACATCTTCATGCCAAGGAATTCAGATAAAAGCTGATCAGAGGCTGCAATGGCCGTGGGGGAAAAAAACCACAGCGGCAAATCCAAAATATTCAGGAGGGACAGTTCAAATCTCACCCATTAGACTGTTTCCAAATTAAAAACAAGTAACAACAAAACAACTTTCCTACCAATCAACAACCACAAAACACATAAAAATTAAATCCAGTATCAGAGATGCAACACAGTGAAAGGATTAGAGCTCCTCATGAACTTGAAATAGAACTAAAATTAAAATTAGCACATTTAAACTAAAAATTGATAAAAAATAAGAAAAAAAACCCATATTTCTAAAATGACTTGAAAAAGAGCCAAATAAAGTAGAAAATAAACAGAAAGGATAAGGCATACTTATAGAAAGGAAAAAAAAGTCCACCAAAATTAAGAAAGCAAAAAAAAAAAAAAAAAACCAAACCCAAGAATAAATTCCTCAAAATTTCCCTGATAAAAAAAAACTCTATAAAAAGCCCAGAGCAAAAATCACACGCAATGATACATCAGAAAAATTTCCTTCCAAACTGTGGACTAAGATGACTTCTACTCAATTTGGTAGTGGAAGTCTCAAACAACTGAGTAAAAGTGAACATAAAACAAATATGGGGGCCCTATTCAGAAATTAGCAAGTATGTACAAAGGTAATCCAAAAACAGCCACAAATTACTAAAGAACCAGCAAAGCTGCTAGACACACAATCAATACACAATAAAAATACTTCAAAATTTTTTTCTTAGGATACAATTTGTAACAGGCCCTCAAAGTATAGGGTACGTGTGACTATATCTAACAAAAGTAGTATAAGATCTTCTTGGAAAATACTGTGAAACCGACTGAAGAACATTATAATGATCTAAATTAAATTAGGAGATGTACGTTCAAAGAGAAGGGAGTACAATAAAGCATCAATTCACCCCCAACTTAACCTACAAATTCAAGGTAATCCTAGTCAATATCTTCACAGGGTTTTAAGTCCCATGGGTGAAGAGCTAAAAATATTTTTAACATGAAGGAGAAAGGGCTTCTTCTGCTGCAGTTTTTCTCAACCCAGGTACACTGTCACTATGCAGAGGAAGTGCTCCAGGTGGCAAACCATACCTTGCTAGTACTTAAATCTAACTGTTCTGAACTCTGCTTTTCTCATTGCTTCATCAGATGCTGGAAAATCTTGGGCCTCACTCTACATTTTCTGGGTGTGTTCCATGCTTTAAAAATTTGGAAAACTACCCAGGTGTGGTGAAGCACTCAGGAGGCTGATGCAGGAGGATTATCAGAAATTCAAGGGAGCCTGGGCAATATAGTGAATTCAAAGCCAGCCCGAACTACATAGCGAGACCTTGTTTCTAAACAAAAATGAACAAAAGCAATCCACAACTTACTGAGACCTTATGTCAAAATAAAACTGGGCTAGGTATGTGCAAAGGTTCTAGGTTCAATTCTTAGTGCCACCAAATATAAATAAATTTAAAGGACATAATTACACAATTTTAAAAACTAAAATTAAAAACCATATTAGCAAAAAACAAAACTTACTTTCATGGCTCAGTGATTAAAAATAAAGGACACAGATCTAAATAAGCCAAGAGAGTAATCTTTGAGAGAGATGGAATTCTCAATCAGTAGGAAACAAAAGCCCTTGACAGTTACTTCCCCATTCCGAAAAAGGACAAAAGACAAAGTAGTCTCTACTTTGCCTCACAAATTTAAGCCTAAATTAAAAAAGCACAACCTAAACCTCTAGGAAAAAGTACAAAAATACTGTCACAGCTTTGAGCAATGAAAACTACAAGGAATAGGTCTAGAAGTAAAAGAAAATATTTCCAGGGGTCTTACATACTACAGAGGACCTGCAAGTCATTAAGTACAGAGAGATCAAAGGTAATAGCCAATTCACTTAAGAAAATTCCCAAAGGTCAATCAATACCTGAAAGATGTTCAATCTCATTAGGAAAAAAAAAAAAAAAACACCAGGATAGCACGATACAATCTCACCGTACTGAAGCAGCAAAACTCAAGCTACATGACAATAAAGGGGTGAAGAATCCAGAACCCACAAGCAAGTAGAAGTGTAAACTGCTGCAGCTACTTTATGGAATTTGGAAGGAGGTTAGATATCTGTATCCCTTACTAACCCAACACTAGTTTCTAAGTGAAGCCCCAAGAGAAATGTACTCATTCTACCAACAAAACACAACCCAGGATTCCAGCCTGGGCAATTTAGCAAGCCCCGGTCTTAAAATAAAAAGGGTCAAAGGTATAGTTTCATGGAAAAGCCCTGAGTTCAATCCCCAGTACAATGTACCACAAAAATAAAACACACAGATACACACACACACACACACACACACACACACACACACACACATTCATTCCATAAAATAAATCAGACAAAATATAGAAGCAACATCATTTATGTAGATATTCAAATACAAAAAAAACCCCATATATTCTCTGCGGATGACTACTATGACAGACTATCGTAGATGTCACGGAAGTGTATAGAAATCACAGGTGTCAATTTCAGGACAGTGACTACTTAGCAGAGGGGACAAGAGGAAAATAGAAAAGGCACTACACGGAGTGGACCAGCAGCTTCACCTTAGCATTGAACTTTTCTGTTGCTCTGCAGAGGACTGGATCCAGGGCCCAGAATATGCTGGACAAGTGCTCTACCACTGAGCCACATCCCCAGCCCTGGACTTGGCCCCTCAGGGAGAGAGGCACGCAGCTCAACACTGGCATCTGTGTGACCCAGCCCTCGGGCCCACGGGGCTCAGTTCTGCTGTGGTATTTTCTGTGCCTAGGAAATATTTCCTAGTCGAAATTACAAAAGGTTAACAGCCCTTTCACACAAGGGCACCAATTCCAAACTCTCCCGCTTTGTTTTTCTACATAAATTGGCCCAATTTTCTTCACCCAGCCTTAGTTCCTGCTGTTTCCCAAATCCAGTAATTTAAGTGAAGATCTCGTTGGCTGTCATTTTGTGTTACAGTAATTCTAGTTCGCAAATCATCAAACATGGTCAAAATCCCCTCTTGTTACTTGTTCCCGTTCAAGAAAAGAGAAAGCTTTCAAGTGAAGGTAGGATACACCTGAAGGCAGCAGGCAGCAGGGGGATGATCCACTGCTTATCTATGCATGGGTAACTAAAAGCATTCTCTGGGCCCCTCAAATCTGGATGGTCTCCAGGAATGAGCCAAGACACAACCCCACCTTCACACACACAAAATCTTATCACTTGTAAGGGCCATTCCCAAAGGTGGGTGAGGACACAGACTCAACACTCTAAAACAAATTTTGCATCTACTACCACAACAGTGAAACTGTATTTTTATGAACTTATTGAGATGATTAGTCTTCTGCTTAAAGCCCCAAATGATGTTTAGCTTTTTGCTATTGTTAGTGGTGGCGGTTTGGGTCTGGTTTATTGGTACTGGGGATTAAACCCCAGGCTTTCACACTGAGGTACATCCAAGCCTTTTTTAATTTTTTATCTTGAGACAAGGTCTGACTAAACTGTCCAGGTTGGGCTCAAACTTGTGACCCTCAGGCCTCATACCTCCCAGAGTTCTGGGATTAAATGTCTGTGCCACCATGTCCAGCCATATTTGTTGGTTTGTTGTTAATTTTTGTTTCTTTAGTATTTTTTAATAAATAAATGGAATGACATTTAAAAAGTCAGTCTCTCTTACTCTAGTCTCTGTCCGCCAATGCTGTTCAGTCTTTAAAAAAATTGAAAGCAAGTGTTGATTATGTGTGTGTGACTGACATTTCTAACACACTATAACCAAATCCCCCAAATATTTTTAAATTAAAAATATGGAAATATTATAAATCCTAAAGATTTATAATGTCTCTATGATTTGATTATCAGCGTTTCTTTAAGTTTTACTAAAAAGAAGTCTTTTAAAGATAATAATGAAAATTTATTTTGGAGTGGTAGTAATTATGTGTTATCATTGCTTTGTAATTAATGAGACTATAAAGCCTTTCAAGCTAGAGATCTAAAAATTATTGATCCAAATAAAATTAATTCCAACTGCATAATTAAGAAGCCTACGTTTGTTATTCTAACTTAGGAGACAAAGGAGCTGCAGAGAATCCTTTGTTCAATTATAATAACAGTTTCTTTATGAAACCAATTGTAATTGAAAGTAAATTTAGCCCTATGACAAATAGTTTCCTTCCTTTGGGAGACAGAATGCTGATAAAAAAAAAGATCCTGGATTTGTTAACTCCTTGATAGCGATGTTTTTATGAGCAGGAAGCGCCAACCTTTCCTGTTTTGTCCTTAAAACAAAGAAAAGTTTATCACACAAGAAGAGCTTTAGGAGAGTTAAAAGAGCTGTAATGGAAAAAGGCACACCCCAGCAAGATATAAAAGTGTCTAAATTTGGCATGGCTTCCCAAGCAAACCCCGAGAGTGTGTGCAGCGGCACCGCCACCAGCACACACAGGCGGAGATGGATGAGATGAACCAGCAGCGAGAGAGCGAGGGGCACAGGGACTCTCAAGGGACAATCGGACAAGGCTCACTGGACAGCACAGACCTACCAAGTGCCCAGGCACAGGGGTTCCTGTGACCTTCAGTGACCTCAACCTATTCCCTTCATGCCACAGGAGAGGATGTCACAGTAACAGGGTCACAAGGCAAAGGATACAGCAGTACATCTGTAGCAAGCTTTTTGCTTAAGGCATTTCTTGCTCCCTGTACCACTCTATCAGAGCATCTAACAATATATTTATGTAATTGTTAATACTTAGGTGGAATATGAAAGATACATTGTGTAAGAAATTACAGTTTTTGATTTGTAGTCAGATCAGTACATCTGATTAGCACACCTTTTTAACTTACCCTCTGCGCAACCTGGCTGCCTGGTGATGTGAAAGAAAAATAGAGTCCTCTTCTCACACAGACTCGTCTTAGTTAACTGCCAAATGCTAGTTTTTTCTTTGGTGCTTATTCTTTTCCTTCTATCTGAATCAAAAACGTTTACCACTACAAGCCTACATTCCCACACCGGCCCAAGAGCACACTGTGAACTACCGAGCATGGGGAACAAGGAGTTCTACTTAAAATAAAGATAACTTTATCTCTGAGGTCATTCTAGTCAACAGAAATGTTGAAAATGAATCAACATGTGTTTGTGCACTTTTGGACTGACACATGCCATGCTATTAAAGATCAAAGGAAGATATGTGCACAGTGTTTTGTGACGCAGCCTAACTGCTAAAATGTTAAACCACTACACCTAGTCATTGAATGATGAAGAAATTTCTGGAATATTCTAGAGTCAGAAAAGCAGAACCACACAAAGCATTGCCCAGAAGAATGACCTCTGTGGTCTACATATGTTGCCTCTGCAACCTAGCAAATATACACTAATTCTTGGGGTTCACTGGCCCCCTATGACTTCCAAGAGCAGTACACATAGCAGATTCAAGAATGTCAATCATGGTTCCCATCATGCCACCAGAGTTCAGTCTGAGAGGTACATCCACAAACCAACATAGTCATTAGGTAGGTCTCATATCTGACACAAAGACACTGAAAGAAAAGACTGGGTTCCTCGGGCATAGAAAGCTGTAAGGACAAGATTGATCCTGACAGTGGCCATCTTGCAAGTGGGAAAAGAATCTAAGCAGAAGCAAGCTACTCAAAAGGCAGCAAAAAAAGACTTCTAGTCTCTTTCCTGTGTCTCCAGATCCGGTCAACTTTTGTGATCTAACCACTAGATTCCCAGTTATGGAAACTTAAACATTCTTGTAAACTCACCTATAACTTCAAGCATCCTCGTTAATAAAAGCTCCATCTTGCAAACATGTATGACAATTTTTTTAGAAGCTGCACATTGCCAGGCATGGTGACCCATGCCTGCAATCCCAGCATTTGGAAAACTGAGGCATGCAGATTACATATTCCACACTAGCCTGGGCCACATAGTGATATCCTATCTCACAAAGCAAAATGAAAAACAAAGCAAAACCAAAAAACCCTAAAATTTTGCAGTGGCCTTGAGCATCATCACCACTGTGACCACCTTCTCTTCCCAAAGCAAATTTCAGTCTTTACCCTTGCAAATGAGGTGTTGGTTTTGTTTTGTTTTGCATTATTTTGTCAATGAGCTTTAAAAAACCTGAGTATGTGCTTTTCACTGGAACAGAGACAAGAGTGATTGCCAGAGCCTAAGAAAGGCGTTGGGAAGGGTTAGAGACAGGGTGATGAACAGGTCTGGGGTGCAGCTGAAGAAAAGGAAAGACTCTTAATGTTCTGTAACACAGTAGAATAACTATGTTTACAACTAACTGAACATTTCAAAATAGCTAGCAGACAGAATTGTATATACTCTCACCACAAGAAAAAGATGTTTTGTCTAAGGTGACATAAATGTTAATTACCCCATTCTGGTCATTATACACTGTATGCATGTATTGAAATGTCACACACTAGCTCACAAATATGTACAACTACTATATGTCTATTCAAAATACATATTTTTAAAGATCTTCCTTAAACTTCCTATTTCAAGCTCAAAAAAAAAGAAAGAGAACGAAAGGATTGAGAAGCCCAAGTCACGTCACAGGTCATCTTTCTTCTGCTTACTCATACGCTTGCTAAATTAAACCTCACCCTAAATTTGACTGCTGAGTAGGTCAGTGGGTGTCTGAAGATTTGGAGCAGAGGCGAGGGGAGAAGGAGTTACAGAGGGGATAAGCAGACTTTCTGAGTGACAGACAGGCTGAAATGAAGGCCTTGAGTGTGGTGATGGATTCATAGGTGTGCACATACTGTGTGTGAAAACTTATCAAATGCTATACTTTATATTTAGCTTATTATATGTCAATAGTATCTCAATAACCCCTTCCACAGAGGCTTTAAAAGAGCATTTTAAAGCATAACCTTTCTCTGGCACAGAACAAATTATGGTGTCTTGAGTTGCAAATGTAATTTGGTGACAAAGGAGAAAACCACATAATGTCAGGGACCATTGAGCAGGAAAGCAGATACGGACTGGGTCCCTGGCAACAAGCACTTGTCCCACATTCCCTACTTTCACTTCGTTCTACAAGAAAACAATGGACCATGGCCATGTTAAGCAGTGGTAGCACGAGGTTCCTATTACCTGCAACTGAACTCTTCCTAAC
This sequence comes from Dinomys branickii, assembly GCA_004027595.1. Classification (NCBI taxonomy): domain Eukaryota; kingdom Metazoa; phylum Chordata; class Mammalia; order Rodentia; family Dinomyidae; genus Dinomys; species Dinomys branickii. The sequence continues at coordinate 47,357 of PVLD010011728.1, forward strand.
TGCTATGGCTTGAGTTGAAAAATTCAAGCATTGGAAACTTAACCCTCTAGTTCTGCTGTTGATAGTGTTAGAGTTAGAGCCTTTGGAAAGAAATCAGGATTAGAGGAGATACTGAGGGAGACACCTCACAATGGATGAAAGCTTTATAAGAAGAAGGCAGGCCTGGACTTGTGCACGCCCCCTCTTACCAAGCAATGTCTTTCTCCCTGCTAAAACACATAGAGACCCTTCCTAAATGCAGTCCCTAACCTGGATCTTCCAGCCCCACCGCTGCAAGGAATAAATTCCTTTTCTGCATCCATTTCTCAGTGTGGGACACTCCATTATAGCAACAGAAAACAGACTAGGAAGTCAATGTGAGGGTCTTTTTAAAAATTCTTTGAAAGGCCCGTCAGATTGAGGTCGTCCCCATGCTGGCTGCCCCTTGTATACCAATTTTGTATAAACTCCATACTCAATGTTGTCAAACCACAGAATGTGAAAGGCCTGGATTAGCACTGGAGGGAATTCATTAGCCACTGCGCCCTGGCCCCGGACATACTCTGAATTCTTCTGCAGAGCCCTCCACTCCAAAGTGCCATAGAAACAGGACACCGGGCGACCTTATATTCCCAGCACCTGGCTGAGTGCCTAGCATGGAAGAGGTTTTGAAATATACTGGTGACTGAAAGGGCTCTTGATACTGCTTTCACACTTTAAGGACAAGTAAATGCTTATTCTTCAACATAAACAATATTCGGAGTCAGGGAAGAAATTCAGTCTAATGGTGTCTCAGGTTATTCTTCGTCTATACAACTTATTAAAAAGATACCCACTCTTTGATCAAATATCCTCCACATTTCATGAACAAGTTGGAAAGTCAGATTTGAGTATTTCTGTAACAGGACAACATGTGGTAATTATTCGAAGATGCTTTGTTAGCACTACACTGAGGTAAGCTACAGAGGAGGTGGGAGGCAAGAAACGTTAAGGCGTTATTAAGATACGGGACAGCTAGACCACCAGACATAGCTAAAGAGAACAAAGGCCAAATTCCTGTACATGCTTCCACATTCATAACAAGGAAGTGTCCTAAAACACTGAACCCTTTCATGAAAATTTCAATATGGAAAATAAAAGCAATTCAGGCAAGATCAAGTGCGCATTTCTATGGTGCCAAGTAGCTGGTTAGAAATGTGAAATTCTGTAAATAATGAAGATACTGCCTAAATAACAAGGTATTTAGTGTTGTGGCCGAAACCTGACTTCTTCTTTTTCTTTCTATTCTTCAGATGATGCAGAACCCTGAAATGTTCCTACTTGTGTTTTTCTTTTAGGTTACCCATAATACCTCTGCTTTTATACTTACTAAGCACAAAGTATCCAGTGACTCCTAAAAAGAAATTATACAAAGGGAAGTGAAAGGAAGGGCCCCTGGCATCATTTTCCAAGGTTAACTACTTTAAAATGTCATCTGCAGCTGCCAACGATGTTCCAACCCCACCCAAGCCTTTCCTTCTGCAGAGCCCTTTTGGGAGATCAGAATGGAGCGACGGGCAGAACCACTCTGCATGATTCCTGCATTCCATTAACTCAGTGTCAACCGTGTGCCGGGATGTGCCGCGCACTTAGGAAGGCAAGAATGCTAGGACATGGACCTCACTGTTCAAGGGCTGGTGGTTCACCATAAGGAAATTAAAAGGAAACTGCTCCCATGAATGTTTTCTTCTCTGCTGAATTCAACAATTACATGTGAGTGAGGTGTGGTGGACACCTGCAATCCCAGACAATGGGAAGCCTGAGGCAGGAGAATCACAAGTTCAAGGCCAACTCATGGACAATTTAGGAGACCATCAAAATACAGTTTAAAAAGGGGGTGTGGATGTAACTCAGTAGTACAGCACTTGCCCACCACATCCAAGGCTCAAGGTTGCAATGCTAGCACCAAAACAGAACAAAATCAAGCATGAAGCTCAGCTTCATTAGCAGATTTTGCACACAAACTCAACCCCATCTCTGCAACAATTTGCACTTGCTTTTAGGACACTGTACCCTACTACGCTTGCCTCCTCCCTGACTGCTGCTTCTTCCTCGGCTTGTCTGCAGAGTCTGCCTGGGCTCGTAGACCTCGCAATGAATGAATGTCATGGCCTCAGTCCACGGCCACTGCTGTTATCTAGCTACCTGCACTAATGTTGGCTTCACCTGAGCTCGACTCTATAAATACCATTCACTCTGCTGACAGACCCCTGAATCTAAATCCCTAGACACCTCCTCCCTTGAACTCTAATCATTTATCTAAGTGCTGCCTGACATCTCTGCTTGGGTATCTGTGGGCATCACATCTAGTACAGAGCCCTGTGTTTTTATTCCAAAGCCTACTCAACTTGTGGTTAATGGCAAATCCCAGCTAATGGCATTCCATCCCAGTCAACAGCAAAGCCGTTCTGCCAGCTGCTTAGGCCATTGTCATTAGGAATCTGTACCTTGTGTCTCCCCTTCTTTTTTTTTGCCTTTCTGAGACAGGGTCACACTATGCAATTCAGGCTGGCCCTGAGCTCACTTTGCATACCAGGCTGGTCTCGAACTCACAATGATCCTCTTGCCTCAGCCTCCCGAGTGCTGGGATTACAGGCGTGCACCACCATGCCCGGCTGTCTCTCCTCTTCTTACCTCATTCCAATCCACTTGGAAATGATCTTGCCCCCACCCAAAAGAGGTGTATAACTGAACTGTTCCTTTCTTCTCAAGGCTTGGTCTAAGTAGTTCAAGCTGGCCTTACACTCACTATGTAGCCCAGGCCCAGTCTGGCCTCAAATTCATGGCGATCCTCCTATCTCAGCCTCCCAAGTGCTAGGACTACAGGTATGTGCCACTATGCCCAGCTCGACTGTGTCTAACACTTTCGGTGCTGCCATGTTGGCCCATACTGCCATTATTTCATACCTAAATTGCAGCAATAGCCTCCGAGTGCTGCTGCTTCCGCCCATGCACACTATCGGCTATTCTCAATAGATGTTATCTGATCTAAATACAGTGAATGTTTAATTTTTAAAATTTAGTACTAAAAGACACACTGCTATTACCTCTTTCAAAATACCCTTACACACACATACACACACTTCCAACAGTTACCCAAATGTACTTTTCACTTTCTGATACAATTCTGGAAGTCCTTTTTGGTGACTGTCTTTAGGAGGTGTGACCAAAAATCAGTGCAGAAGCTGGTCATGGTGGTGCATGCATGTAATCCCAGCCCTTAAGAGGCTAAGACAGGAAGATCGCCCCCAGCTCAAGGCCAGCCTGGGCTACAGAGCAAGACCTTATCTGGAAAAAAGAAAAAAACACGAGGCAGACACAACAGCGCAATTAAAGACACAAAAGACAATTTGCACAACCACTTCAGAAAGTTACAAGCACCATGGGATAAGTGTGCTTGAAGCGGGACAGGGTGTTCTGAGCAAAATTAATGGCAATATATCTTTAGCTGTTATAAATTTTAAGTTTTGATATGATATACACCATACTTTTTATCCTATGTCAGAACTACACCATCTTCTTCTACATAAAAATCAGACCACGTCATCCCTCAGGCACAAACCAACCAACAGTTCCCCATTTCATCTGCTACAGAATAGAATACTCACAGACACTTATATTCGGGGTCCCATGACTCCCGGAATCACTTCCTACCATGGCACTACTTGCTGGCTGTCGCCACCACACTCTCCCACTGTCCCTTCCACAGACCAGGACCCCTCCCACAGAAACACAAGTCTCCTATGCAAGCTTTACCCATCAGGAGCAGTGGACAGGGGCAGCCAATTCTGCAAATTCTATTCAGGAAGTATTTACAGAGCACACACACTGTGTCAGAAAAAAAAAATAAAAGTAAAAAGCTACAAGCTGGGCAACACGACAGGACGGGAAAGGACAGGTAAGAGTACCCTACTCTCATGCAACAAGAAGCTAATGTCCAGCAGGTAAGAGACAGGCCCACAACTATCTGCAACACACAGCATGGTAGAGTCAAAAGCAAAGTCAGGGTACAAACCTGACACCACCAGCTCTCAGCTCTCACTGTAATCTAGAATTAGCTACGAAACATTACAAAAAAATCACATGTCTTCTGCCTCCTTTAATTATTCTAGGATGGAACTCAGCAAGATATGAGAAAATGTCAAAGTAAAGTTTTATTCAATACTTTACAGAGAAGGGTATACGGTTAGCAAAAACATCTAGGTAGGACAAGGCAAAATTTTCTTGGCTAAAATATATAAAACAATATAAGAGGTAATTATTCCCTTAGCGTTTTCATTATTATTAGAAGTGGATTTGGATCATTCCTGTCATGTGCAAAGATGTGAAATGTGGTAAGAGGAGAAAGGGCCCAAACCCAGCCTGCCTGCAGCAGATACCCGGTGTATTTGAGACGCCACCCACACCCAGGCTACCTAAACCAACATAAGTATTAGGACAAAATAAAAATAGCTGAGCATGAGGATCTATCAAATGAAAATGAGGACTCAGATCACCAATCAGATATAACAAAACTACTAGAAAATAAAGATGCACACCAAAAAACTACCAAAAGAAACATCAGATAGATCCTGTCAGGGTTTTAAGTTTGGTTTGCACTTTCTTTTTCCAAAGAGACCAAATTCTCCCTCAATAATAAAGACAGAGTAGTGAAATCTGACCAAATTGTAAAGCCAGGGATTTCAATTTTTAATATTATTAATTTTGGTCTATAGATTTCTAGTCTATGTTCTTATTAGATACTTTACAGAATTTTGATTTATGGGAATGAGCTAAGATGCTTTCTTAAGCAAGGCTTGCATTCAGAAAGAAAACTAAAACACAAAGCCTGGAAAAATCCTAAGGAAGGATATTTTCAGATTCTTAACTCTTCTGCATTCTTTTTTTACCAAATTCATAACACCTTCCTCCTGTCTCAGTGTACTAAAGCTTACCCTTTAGTTAAACATCTTTTAAATGAGGAAAAGCGTAGTACCAAATGGAATATAAGTAACTGTAGTATTTATTACTTTAACATTCAGTATCTTCTAGAGGCTATTGAAACTATTTTCTCTTTCCTATTTTTAAAGAAGGTATGAAAGAGTATCGTCCAAAACATTTATTCTTAGGCCTACAGTTTTTTCCCAAACACCAAAAAAGTAATTATATTATTCAAAAAAAAAATTAGGACAATGGGACATTCAAACTGAGATGTGTAACACACATGTATCAACGCCTACAGGAATGTAATAATTATGAACTACAAAAATATACTGATAAAAAATTTTAAGATAAATAAATAAAATAAAAAATAAAACCATGGGCTGAATTTTCCCCCAAAGTCCACTGTTTCTCTCTTTGGAAACACATTCAATAATTCTGTAGTGAAATGGTGTGAACATCCGTAAGCTCAATTCATATGCAAAATTGGCATGACTAGCACATGTTTGTTACAGTGTTTTTGAAATTAAAGGTTGGAAAAATTTTAAAATATACATTATTTTGCCCAGCATTTGAGAGGTCTTGGGTTCAATCCCTAATACCAAAAAAGGCATAAAAGATTATAAATATTATAATACTCTTCTCTGAAAATGCTCACATTCTATAGTGAATCATTTTCCTAGTTGAAAATACAAGTCAACATCCAACAACCAATTAAATGCATTTAACAATTTAAACAGAGATAACAGTACAGATCTAATCACATATCAAAAAAATTAACCAGAATAATTTGAAAAATAACTGAAATTTTGAGAAATGGAAATACAATGATTTGAAAGCAACTGAAGTTTTTCTTTGGCTGAAATAGTAGGGTTTTCTTTTCATTTAGGAGCTGAGACTGAACAAAAATTATAATTTTCCAGCATTCTAATGATAAGACCAGGACTTTAAAGGGAAAAAAAAAACCTGAATCTAAATCAAAAACTGAACATCTCAAAATTGCAATTACAACTCTGAATTCATACTTACCATGCTTTGGTCACTTTTGCTTACAACTGAAAGATTATTTTTATTTTGGCCTTCCTAGAGCAGACTACTGACTTAACAGCCTGTACGTGTTAAAAATGCCAGTATCTTGAAAACCTCTCCATTAAAGCATGAAGGTTTGTGATTAGAAGTTTAAAATAGTTCAACTTTTTCCACTTGAAGCTGTACCAACTTTGTTTCTGTAGTGCACTCGAAGCATTTATGTACATCTTATTTACCTTAACTCCACAAAGGGAGAATGGAAACTATCACCAATTGATAAATGAGGAAACTGATCATCAAAATATGTTGTTTTACATATATAGATAGAATTGGAAAGGTTTGAGTTTTCTTCATAAATCTGGCAGCTTTTCTCCCCATAAACTATACAGACTTATTTTATCATCTGACAGGTATGGTATATTTTAATCTCCTAAAATGCATCCAAATCAACACACCTTAAAACCGGTATGAATCAGAATACAGTGGTGCCTCAGTTCACAATCTCAATTCTCTTCATGCTTCTGCTCATGGGAACTGAATCAAATTTCCCCATAAGGTCAACATTGAACCTAACCACTGAATTTGATTCAGTTCTCATCTAACATGGTTTTCAACCAGACTCATGGAAAGAATCAAGTTCCTGAACTGAGGTACTACTGTAATTTTTGATGGTGCATGAGGACTTTTCCCAAAATAACCAAAGGTGTATGGGGATAAAAAGTCAAAAGGAAGGAAGGAAGGAAGGACGGACAGATGGACGGAAGGAAGGACGGAAGGACAGAAGGAAGGAAGGAAGGAAGGAAGGAAGGAAGGAAGGAAGGAAGGAAGGAAGGAAGGAAGGAAGGAAGGAAGGAAGGATAGCTAAGGAGTTTACAAGAATGAATACTTAACCCAAAAAGAAACAAAATGAAACTTCTGAAATTTCCTTCTTGATTTTAAGATTATAAGCTATTTTCTGTTCTACCTGTATAACCATTCATTATACATACACACATATTTCTTGGAGTACAATTCTTTAAGGTCCCAAGAAAGTAAATATATGTATTTTTGGTTGTATTTTTCAGTTTGGTTCTATTTAACTCAACTTTATTTTTTCCAATGGAGCTCTGGTCTCTGATTAAGGAGCCAAGTGATGGTGCACACCTGTAATCCCAGGCACTCTGGAGGCTAAGGAAGGAAGATCACAAGCTTAACCCAGACTCAGTGATCTAGGGGGACACTGTCTCAAAATACAAAATAAAAAAGATGGAACCCAGCTCAGTAGTGGAGCCCTTCTTGCTTAGCCTGTGTATGGCCCTGGGTTTCACACTCAGTATGTAAGGGATAAAAGCAAGCACAAAAAGAAAATGTGCTACAAAAGTGGAATCTGTAGACCTGAGATAGTGCACGAACACTTGCCCACCATGCACAAGGTCCTAGGGTTTGATCTCCTGCACAATAAAAAAGAAAACTTTGAACTGATACACATTTTTAATATATTTGTTTCATATTTCCTGAAATTCCTCACCAATTTAGTTGTTTTCACTATTTGCCAAAATATATTCATATGAAAACATACTATTAAAGAAAATCATTTTCCCAAAGCAGGTTTACTTTGTATCTGAAGTGTCAGGTACCTCCACAATATTTCCACAGTTCCCCCAATTCAATCACATCTTTATTCCTACCCCACAAAGCCCTTCCCCAGCCCTGACTTTCAGAGCACCGAAGCCCTCACATACCACTTAATTTTCCCAGCTAGCTCCTGTCCTAATGAGCCAAGTATTTCTCTTTGTATCTACTTCTACACCAGTTCTCAGTAGAGCACATACAGCAGGCAAGTGTTTATGACTATATGCAGTTCTACAGATCATATGAAGAAAAGACAGAAAATTAAAAGGCTTCATAAAGACACAGTGATTCTAAAGCCCCATTTGGTTTGCTGCTGTATTTCCAGACTCAGCTACACATGTAGGCACTCAACCAATATGTGTTAAATGAAGGATGTTTAAATGCACAGCGTTCCAGGCAAGTCATTCTTGCCCTTAAAACACCACGGAGGTGCACTGAGGGGTTATCACTCACCTCTTACATACTTACAAAAAACTGTTTCCATACCTGGTTCTAACAGTTGCTCAGTACTAGACAGCGCCTTAGTTAACATAACCGTGGCAGACCAAGAAAAACACAAAATCAACAGGTAACCTCTGCATAACCATTAAGTCAAGTTCCAGGCTGTTTCTTTCAACTTGTTTTTGAGCCCCGCTTTCCGGGCTGATCGCGAAGTCACCAGGAACTACATGCTCATCACAGCAGCATCGAAGGATGCGCACAGCGGCGCTGGCAGAGGCCTGAGTTACTAAGGAAAAGGCTTCCCTGCCACAGCGACGACGCTGAGGGTAGGACGTGGCCTTTACACCTGCCCCTCCCAGCCTCAAGCCTGCAAGCCTGCTTCTCATTTCCACTTTCAGAAGTGACCTCCGACTTCGGCCTGCAGCTTTCAGCATACTGAGGAGGCAACCAGCAGGGTAGGATTAGAACCCACAAAGGGCCCTTTGATTCACGTTTTATAAAGAAACGTTTCCCACGTCCCCAACTCGACCCTACACTCAACCACCTTACATTTTCTTCATCTTAAAAAGCTGCACGAGGGGCCAGGCAAGATATGGAATCTAAGTAATTTCCATGGAACATGTTCTGCATCTATTGAAAACCTAATACAGCTGTTTCCTGTCGCTTCCAATTCAAACGTGGAATTGATCTTTGCCTAACTCACCATGTACACACAGCAAGTAGCCACTAATTTACAAAATATCCCTTTGTCCCAAAAGTCTAGACTTTTTAAAGGACTAACCATTTTTAAAGTCCCATGAATTTCCAATTAGTTGTTTTACCGCATAGCTATTAAAATCAATAGAAAACCCTTTGAAGGTCAAAAATTTAGAATAAATATTAGTCTACTATGTCCCTTTGGAATCAATCTTTTTTTCTCTTTGTTTTCCTGGTATGCTGTAAACACAAGAAATGGTATATCTTGCAGTCAACAGAGCTTTATTTAAAATAACTTGCTTTTCATATATATATATATGAAACATTTACCTACAGGACCCGGCCCCATCCTTGCAAAGCAAGACATTGTACTGTGCGTGAGCAGACCCTGTAAGATTAAGTGTCCGTGAACAAATGACTAAACCACTGACAGAGAAAAGAAATAGGAAGTCAGGGCACAATAGAGAAAAATCTTAAGTTCTAAGCAGACCTTGCATGCTGATAAATGAAAAAGCGGAAGAACGGACTGGCCTTTACTGAATAAATAACGTGATACACATGCCTCACGTGGGTCAGGTGGACTATGATCTCTTACCTGCTATGTAACTCCCAAGTACCACCAGATGTTCTGGAAACGTTTTTCCTATCTCCCATTAGTGACCGCACTGAACAGATTCCTAACAAGCCAGAACGTACCCAGTGCCTGCTGCTGTCCGCCTTGCAAGCTCGGCCATCACGTTCACATAAGAAAACAATATGTGTAAAATGACCCAGCATCTCTCCTGCTGGCGGCCACAGGACTGCCTGTCTACCCCAAGGATGTAACCTGAGTGTACCCAGATGGCCTCGCTCCCGCTAATGCAGGAGAGCGGGTTTGTTTGCAGGGTGGGTGCTGCTGAGGACCAGGTGTGCGTCCACAGCAGAAAGGAGCACGACCATGATGGAGGGACAGTGGCAGAGGAGGAAGTTTCCTCCACCCTCGAGGCAGCCTTTAAAAAGATATGGATTCCACAGACGGGCTCCTCTCCCGACCCACCAACTACCAGCTTGAAAACGTTTTAAGCCCCTTTTTGGTGTTTATCTTACGTGTACAAATGCACACAACCCCGCTAGCCTCAGAGAGTTGTCAGAACGACGAACAAATGCCGTGCATGTACAACCTGGGCTGCGGTAGCCATTCAGTTAACATCAACTTGCCCTCCTCCAGCTCACCCAGAACTGCGCCCCAAAACCACCAAGGGAGCCTGCAGGTTCAAACGAAGTGGCCTAAGCTGCTGGCGCAAAAAGAAGCGCCCTGGGAGGAGGCTCTGCAGGATTCCCGGAGGACCTCGGCTAAAATAGAGCGAGGGGACCGATGGGGGAGGGAGAGGGGCGAGCCTACACGGAAAAAGCATCGAGACCGGCAACAACATCCACAAAAACATCCCTTTCTGCGAGCACTAAACAAACTTCGGAAGCTGCGGACATCCTGCGAGCCCACGGGTGACCCCGGTGCGAAGGGTCGGAGCACACAGCTGCAGCCCAGAGGCGCCCGTCCCCGCTGCGCCGCCTCCCGGCTCCCCTCGGCCGGGTCCAGATGGGTCGGGAGCAGCGCGACCGCGGCGGGACGGGGAGGTCTCGGGTGGGGCCGGGCGGGGGGACTCACGGTGTAGAGCAGGTTGAGCGCGCACAGGCAGTTCTTGGAGCACGCGAAGCCCCCGCAAACCATCTTGGAGCCCGGCGTGGCTCGCAGCTGCAGGTGAATCCGGCTCCCGCGGCGCCCGCCGGCTGCCGCTTTGTCCTCGCGCCTGGGCCTGGCCGGTCAGCGAGCGGCACCCGCGTGCTGGGGCCGGGCCGGGCCGGGGCCGGGACCGGGACCGGGACCGGGACGGAGACTGGCGCCGGGGTCGGGGTTCGGGCCGGGACCAAGCGAGGCTGCTGAGCACGGATCCCACCCGCTCTAGAACCTGCGGCCGCCGCGGCTCCCGCGGGATGCTGGACCTCGGCCCCGCCCACGCCCCCCTACGCCTCACCCCGCGTGCTGATTGGCTGTCGGCGGTGAACAAAGGTAGCAATATGCAAATAAATGCGTTCGGTCGGCAGGGATCCGGGAGGGGCGGGGCCAACCGGGGGACGGGGAGGGGGAGGGGAACGAGCCAGAGCCCGCGCGCGTGACCGTGGCCTCCGGGCGCCGCCGGCGCGCAGGTGAGGAGCGGAGGGCGGGCCCGGCGGGATCCACGCTGGCAGCGAGACACTGACGGCACCCTCAGCTCTCGGCCCTGGCGAATGACGTGGCACCACTCTGCATGGCATTTCAGAATGGAGCTCCTGGCCTTTTGTGAATGGGGGGAGGAATGAAAGAAGGTGGAGGACTTCGGAGAGCATGGCGTGAGGACGAAGGGCAGAGGACTGTAAGCGGAGGAAAGAAGGCAGGGCGCCAGATCTCTGTTTCTCCTCGAAAACAGGGCAGGAGCATGGCCTGTCACTGTGGCTGGGGTCCGGGCGGGCAGACTGACCCTACGGGGTTTGCACTGTGCCGGTAAACTTTAGAAATGCGCCCTGCGAAAGAAAATCGGTAGTGATTACTTTTGTGTCTAATTGTGAATTTCAATAAAAAGCTTATTTTTGCCCTAGTAAGAACTGTGAAAACATTTTAAAGCAGTCTTCACCTGAGGGAACTCTTTAGCACTTACTTCTTGTCTCTGAATTCCTCATCTGTGATGCGGATATTAAAGTCCTCTCGCAGACTCTGGCACAGAGTAACGACTCAGTAGATCTCACGTTTTATGAACACCCATTGGGTTCCAGGCTAAGCCAATAATGATTCGGTTATTTCATAGTACCTAGCGGGTCGGGAGGGAGATTTTGAAGTTTACAGTACTTGTATGGAATCTCAAGTTTCAGATTCTCACTTTGCAGTTAGGTGGCTAAATGGTTTAAATAAAAGTGATTAAAACCCTTTGTTTTCTTGGAGAACTCCGCCTCCACTTCCAGCCTCTCGAGATCGCACCCCTCTGCTCACCAACAAGGTGTAATCCACACTCAGAAGTACACCAGAAATTATTCTAGAACGTGACCCTCTAAACAATATTTGATAATCGGCTTTCTTTTTCAAAAGCCAGGAGAGGTGTTGGCAGGGAAATCTATTCTCCCTCTTCCTATCCCTGGGGGTCCTGAACATTACTACCATGTGAACTGTTGCTCAACCAGCTATGGCCACCACCCCCCTTGGCTTTCTTCACAGTGCTCTTCTCTTCCCTGTCTCCCTGTGGGCTCAGCCACTTTATTTTTCTGTAAGAAATGCCGCCTATGAGTCCTGGCCCCAGCAGGAAGTAGATGGCTTAAATAGTACAGGTGAGAAGAGTTTCATAAAAGGACTATTAGCCAAATAAAAGAAAGTGTGGGCAAGTTTAAACGAAGCCAGTAAAGGATAGTGATGCATCCGGCACTAGCAAGAGAAGAAAGTTTGAATGACCCTAAGTCTGGGGGGTAATTGAAAAGAACAGTTACAGAATCCAGCCAGAGCCCAGAGCTGTAGTTGTAGAAGTGTTATCTGGTAAGACCTGTGGCCTCTGACAGAGAAAACAGGAAGCAGTGCAAACAGCAAAAGAAAACAAATGGGTATTTTGGGATTCCTCTTTCTGATTGGGATGTAGAAATTTTCAGCTCTCAGCACAGCAAGGAGGACACAGTATTAGAAATACCTTTCAAAAAACTGAAGAACTAAAGACATCTAACAGAAGTAAAACCTGGACATAATGAAATATTCTTAGGAAGGAAAAAAAACTCACTATGTCTTCCATCCCTTTTTGACTGGCTGGGAAGGAAAACTACCATAGAGAGGGATAAGGAAAACTAGGCTGAACACTTAGCAGTGTGTGTGTGTGTGTGTGTGTGTGTGTGTGACAGACAAGAGAAAGAGAGACTGGGGACTGAATCCAGGGTCTTTGTACTGAGCTCCAGCCCCAGCCATATATGTCTGTCTGTCTGTCTTTCTTGCTTGCTCCCTCTCCCCTCCCCCTCCCCCTGCCCTCCCCCTCCCCCCTCTCCCTTCCTCTTTCTTCCTTTCTAAGATAGAATTTCACTAAATTGCTAAATTGCCCAGGCTGGGCTTGAACTAAAGATCCTCCTCCCTCAGCCTCCCAGGGTGCTGTGATTCCAGCCATATGCCACCATAGTTAGCCCACTTAACCATCTTTTAATGCTCAGATCTTTGTACCGGTGTTACAAAATAGAATCCAAGGACCCCAGCTGCAGAGGTGTGTCTGCAACTATGTGCCACCTGAATCCTGTGGGTTGTTACCTGGAACAGAGTTACAGCCTCCCTTCCCAACTATTTAAAGTGCTCAGGTCCTCCCTGAGTACAAGGTGGTGGCTAAAACCTGGGGTAAGGTCAAGAAGAATGTGGTGGGGGAAATCCCTACAAATCAATCTCGGTCTTTACCCAGTCTAAGATTAAGAGATTCACAGGAAAGAAAAACTTCTCTATGGTGTCCTACAAAAGTCCCCGAAAGGCTTAGACACAGCATCAGGGCAGAGAGTGATCCCACGAGATACAGAAGAGCATGACTGGAGAGCAAAGAATACCTCCAGCAAACGGAAAGGTGAGAGCAGGACTCTGAGCAGGGTTTCTCCCGAGGCTGAAACAGCTGGTGGCCGCGCTCTGCAGCACAGACGACCGCCCTGCAGACTGCTTTCCTGTGAAAGGGAAGTTGTGAGCATGCGCTGAGAAGAACTTGGAGCCGTGATGAACTGAATCTACCAGCCCCGAAACAAATGCTGACGCAGCTCCACCTGAGTACCGTCAGTCTCGGGGTTTAGTTACTTCCATCTCAATCGACCTTTCCTAATCACTGCCTGTGAAAGACTTGGATGCTCGGAGAACTGGACTTGGGATCAGAGAAACAGGACCGGGGACAGCACCAAGCCCTCCTCTCCTCCCTCTCCCAGCACCCCTCTCTCTGTCCTGTCCTCCTTTGCTCCTCTCCGCTTTCCTCCCCTCCCCTTAGTTTGAGCCCTGACAAAGAACCTTCCTGGGCCTTAGTCCCTGTCTTCTAGAGGTGCAAGAGGGGAACTAGAGGCAGTCTTCGGCAGCAACCGAGGAGAGAGCTACAAGAAGCTGGCAGCCAAACAACCGAGGAGCAGGTCTGACGTCCAGAGGAGCCAGAAGAGAGGAGGAAGAGGGTTTGGAATGCAAGGTCTCAGCTGTGATGTAGTTTAAGATTTAGCAAAGGCTCCTAAATCTTACGGATATGGTTAGAGCATTCCCCAAGACTTCATGTGTTAGGATTTAATCCCAACGGTGCAGATTTAAGAGGGGAAAACCCTCTTCATCTGGCTATGGTGTTTGGAGGTAGGGCATGGGGGCAGTGGTTAGGATTAGAAAAAGTCATGGGGTGAAGGAAGCACCATGACTGAATCCTGGTGGCTTCCTAAAAGTAGAGGGAGAGACCCAGAGGCAGAGTCAATCCCCTCAGTTCAGCCTCTCAGCAGGTGCAGAAAGAAGGGCCTGGTGGCATGGAGCTCCTCAGCCTGGTACCTCCAGAACTGTGGCCCAAGTCAACCTCTTTGGTTAAAACCTACCCAGTATGTGGTGTTGTGCTATTGGCAACTGTAATGGTTGATGCATTATGTCCACTTGATTAGTTTAGACGTTTAACTAAGTGACTCAGCAGGGGCCGGGGTCCTCACTTTGTAAACATCCTGAGCCTGTGCAAGAAGAGGCCATGAGATGGTGTCAGTGCTACACCCATGTGGTGGGGGGGACTGTTTATAATGTAAGAGAGGAAAAGAAGCTTGCTCCTCCCCTTTTGCTCTTGTTGCTTCTGCCAACCTTGAACTGTTCTCCTCCCCACAGCACCCTGCCTTGCAGCCGATTATGAACTGAAACCTCCACAAACTGAGCTAAACAAACCTTTGCTTCCTTAATTTTTGGGTGACAGGTATTTTGTCTCAACAAAGAGAGAAATGTAACCAACACAGAAACAAAAAGCAAAATCTCTGAGTTATAAGTGTCAGAGGTCAGAAAAACCCTGTGCACCCCTGGTGTTATGGCAAAAATTGGGCTGAATTCCACAGGAGATCAAAGAACCCATTCAGAACAAATGGAGTTTATTAATTTGATTTAATAAAACTAATTAATAATATGGACTGGTCACCCCCCAATCCCTGATTTGCCTATCAGGAATGTGGCCCTTAACTGCCTTTGTTCCCACCTTACATACATTTTTGGTTTCCATGGTAATAGATTGGAATATTTAAGGCCTGGCCACAGTTGTTTTCCTTGTGCCATGTGACCTGGTCAGGCTCCGACCACAATGATACATACTTTCTGTACTCTGTTCTATATGTCTCCCTTTATGGTTCCAATGTTTATGTAGGGCCAGGGGAGGGGTAAAACAACTCAGGCAAGGTTTGTCTTTGGAGAAACATTCCAGGGAAAAGTCAGAACTGCAAAGTTAACTCTTTACAACCCCTCCGGCATGTTTCTTAAGACACATTTTGAGGCTTGCACTAAGACTAGAATTACTCTATCTTAAAATGATATGCTAAAAGTTGCCGTCCCTTACACTGGAACGAGCCTGCTTCTGGTTCTCCACGAGCCCTAGGCTGGAAACATCAGGAGGGCAGTGATGGATCTGACAGGATGACTGCCAGGCCAGCTTCAGGTAGGCTTCCCACACTGGACAGAGAAGTACTTCTGCTTGTTTTTCCTCACCAGTGATGTTAGCAAGTGGCCTGGAGAGATGCAAGCTCTTGATAAAACAAATTTACATTACGTTTTTTCCATCTGTCCTGTGACATGTTCACCAGTCCTGTTTTGAAACCATCCTTCAGTTTTGCAGTCTGAATCCTTTTAGTGTAATGGGCAGTGACTTTTAGCACATTTTAAGATAGACAAGCCTCAAAATGTGTCTTGAGAAACATCCTGGAAGGATTGAAAAGAGTTAACTTTGCAGTTCTGACTTTGTCCTGGAATTCTTCTCCTTGCCTGAATTGTTAAAGTATATATATCATTATGGCCAGAGCCTGACCTGGTCACATGGTGCAAGGTAAACAACTATGGCCAGGCCTAGACATTCCAGTCTATTACCATGGAAACCAAAAATGTATATAAGGTGAGAAAAAAGGCAGTTAAGGGCCACATCCTCTGGTCGGGAATGGGGGGCAATGACCGGTCCAAATTGATCCTAAATTAAAATTAATTAAAACTCCGTTTGTTCTGAATGAGTTTTTGGATCCCCTGCGGAGTTTGACCCAATTTCTGATTTTTGCCTCAACAGTTTGGGGGCTTGCCGGGATACTCCAAGGTGAATTCCTCTTTTGAGGGGGCCCTGGCCTCTGAACCCCTGGCCCTCTCCTGTATGGCTAGGCACCCTAGCTGAATTCAGCTCTCGCCATCTGGGGAGGGCTAAGGCCTGGAGGCTGCGGCTACAAAGAAGGACAAATGGAGTTTCAACCCTCCGACTGGGTAAGATTCTAACTGGCTTATCTTTCTCGAGACTGGGTTCGGGTTGGTGACTGGGTTTGGGACGGGAAGGGCCCTAGGTATTTTGCTGGCTTGTGGCTCTCAGACGTGGGATGCGGTCTCAAGCAGCAGGACTCACATCCTCCGGAGCCAGGAGGAAAAGTGAGAAAAGCCGCTGGGGTAAGCGGGCTTTTTACCCTCCAAAGGAGGGACTGCGTCTCTCTGGTGTGTGCCGAGAGAAAATCCGGCTTTGTGTTCCAAACCAGTCTCTAATCTAAACTGACAAAACAAGTCGGAGGGGCTAAATTTCTTTTTTTTTTTTTTTTTTTTTT
>PVLD010011729.1:7820-63946 GCA_004027595.1 Dinomys branickii
AAAGAAGGGAAAGATCTCAAATTCATGCAATAAGGAATGAAAAAGAGGAAGTCACTACAGATCCAAAAGAAATACAAAAGATCATTAATACCTACTTTGAAAATCTGTATTCCCATAGGATAGAAAATACAGAAGAAATGGACACATTCTTAGAAAGGTACAAATTGCCAAAATTGAATCAGGAAGACATAAAAATCCTGAATAACCCAATATCAATTAATAAGATTGAAAACGTCATTAAGCACTTACCAACAAAAAAAAACCCAGGCCCTGATAGGTTCACAGCAGAATTCTATAACACATTTAGAGAAGATCTAATGCCAACACTCCTCAAACTCTTCAATGACATCAAAAAGGAAGCAACTCTCCCCAACACATTTCTGGAGGCAAGTATTATACTGGTACCAAAACCAGAGAGAGACCCAACCAAGAAAGAGAGCTACAGACCAATCTCGCTAATGAACATAGATGCAAAGATACTCAACAAAATACTGGCAAATAGATTACAGAAAATCATAAGGAAAATTATACACCACGACCAGGTAGGATCCATTCCAGGAGTGCAGGGATGGTTCAATATTTGCAAATCAATTAATGTAATGCACTATATTAATACAGTCAAAGACAAAAAACACATGATCATCTCAATAGATGCAGAGAAGGCTTTCGATAAAGTCCAACGTACATTCATGTTAAAAACCTTAGAAAAAATAGGAATAGATGGCCTCTACCTCAATCTGATCAAAGCCATCTACAGCAAACCAACAGCCAACATCATACTAAATGGACATAAACTGAAAACCTTCACTTTAAAGTCAGGAAGAAGACAAGGATGTCCATTGTCACCACTGTTATTCAACATAGTTCTAGAAGCACTAGCCAGAGCAATCAGACAGGAGAGAGAAGTAAAAGGAATAAGGATAGGAAAGGAAGAAGTCAAACTATCACTATTTGCAGACGACATGATACTATACATGGAAGATCCCAAAAACTCCACAAGAAAACTCCTGGAATTAATTGACAAATTCGGCAGCGTAGCCGGATACACACTCAACACCCGAAAATCAATAACATTCCTGTACACGAACAACAAACAGACTGAGAGAGAAATTGAGGAAAACATACCTTTTACAATAGCAACCAAGAAATTGAAATACTTAGGAATCAATCTAACAAAAAATGTGAAAGATTTATTCAGTGAAAACTACAACACTCTGAAAAAGGAGATTGAAGAGGATTTCAATAAATGGGAAAACATACCATGCTCATGGTTAGGAAGAGCTAACATTGTAAAAATGGCCATACTACCAAAACTGCTGTAAACATTCAATGCAATTCCCATCAAACTACCGTTAACATACCTCACAGATCTAGAGAAAATATGCCTCAAATTCATCTGGAATCAGAAGAGACCCAGAATAGCAAAAGCAATCCTGGGCAATAAGGACAAGTCAGGTGGAATCACAATCCCTGAGCTGAAATTATACTACAAGGCAACTGTAATAAAATCAACCTGGTACTGGATAAATAACAGACCTGAGGATCAATGGAACAGACTGGAAGATGCAACCACAACAAAAAACCCACTCAGCTAACTAATATTTGACAAAGGGGTCAACCAAACCCACTGGAAAAAGGAAGGCCTGTTTAATAAATGGTGCTGGAAAAGCTGGCTTGCCTCTTGCCGAAAACTGAAAATAGACCCCAGTCCATCACCATGCACCAAACTCAGGTCAAGATGGATAATAGACCTCAACAATAAAACAGAAACTCTAAACCTATTGGAAGAGAAAGTAGGTAAAAATCTTGAAGGCATAGGAGTAGGCGGAGAGCTCATGAACAAGAACGAAGCTGCAAGGGAAACACTTCAAAGAATCAATAATTGGGACCTCATTCTACTGAAAAGTTTTTGTACATCTAAAGAAATCACCAGCAAAGTAAAAATAAAACCCACAAATTGGGAAAAAGTCCTAGCTAGCTGTCCCTCAGACAAAGGTCTTCTATCTAGAACATACAAAGAATTAAAAAAACATGTACCTGTCCAAGTTCAAAGACCCAATCCAGAAATGGGCATCTGAGATGAATACACAATTCTCAGACAAAGAAATACAAATGGCAAATAAATATGAGAAAACGTTCCACATCCTTAGTCATTCGAGAAATGCAAATAAAAACAACATCGAGATTTCATCTCACCCCAGTAAGACTGGCCAGTATGCAAAAGTCATCCAATAACAGATGCTGGCGAGGCTGTGGAGAAATAGGGACTCTATTACACTGCTGGTGGGAATGCAGACTGGTGCAACCCCTGTGGAGAGCCGTTTTGAGATTTCTCGGCAAACTAGGTCTAGAGGTTCCTTTCAAACCAGCTATTCCTCTTCTGGGTATTTTCCCAGATGATCTGAAAACATCATATCACTCTGACATATGTGCACCCATGTTTATAGCAGCACAATTTTTAATAGCTAAAATGTGGAAGCAACCCAAGTGCCCATCCACAAAAGACTGGATTAAAAAATTGTGGCATTTTTATGTAATGGAATATTATTCAGCTATAAAGAAAAACAGTTTGGGGGACTTTGTAGGCAAGTGGACAAAACTGGAGTCCATACTCATAAGTGAAATAAATCAGCGATACATGTGCAAGCAACGTATTGTATCACTGGTGTAAGAACCCGAGTGTAGGAATATAAACTAAGAGATATGAAGGAAATCTGTTCTAAAACAAAGAACAGATGGGATGAAGGAAAGTAGAAAAGAAAAAGACAAAAATGTATGTATGTATATATGAACATGCATATATGCAGGAGGGCTAACATGGTTCTACTATTGTATTATATCACTTAATGCTAAGCAGTAATCGATGACGGGTTATTTGATCAATCTTGTTTTGTCTGTATGTGTTATCCTGAACACACACTTCGAAGATATCAATACGTAAAGCAGCAACTATTGGTGTTTTGTTGTTGTTGTTGTTGTTTCTGTTGTTGATGTTTGCCTGTTTTGTTTTTTCTCTTTGGATTTTTGGTTTTTGTGTTTTTTCTGTTCTTGAGAGGGTTAATTGTCTGACTAAATTTGCATGTCTGTATATGGGTTTATATATTTACACTTCGAAGATATCAATGGATAAAGCAATAACCACTGTTGAGACCATATCACCTTGTCTATAGATTAGTTGTCATTGTACTATTTTTTATGCTAATTGGTGTCTGTTTGTCAATATGTTTTTGTACTTTTATTTTTTTTAAATAAAAAAAAAGAAAGAGAAAATAGAAAATGACAAGATGCAGAAGCAAAATGCAACCCCAGACCCCCAGTCCACCCAGGACAAGCCCAGAACTCAGGGAAATAGATGAAATTTGAAGTCAAACACTGGAACTTTCTGAAATGATAGGAGCAGAAGTGAAAAAAAAGTGGAAAAGGCTATGGAGAAAATAATCCCTTAGGTACAGAAAGAAATGATGCTTAAAATGAAAGATATTAGAGAAGCCATAGATAAAAGAATAAGTGAGCCTAGAAAAATGCTGGAAACAAATAAAGCCAGTAGAGCAAAAGAAATAGAATCCATGAAACAGATCCAAACAGAAATCCAAGAGATTAAAACATCCACTGAAAGTATATGCAGCAACAACAACCAAAATTATATCTAACAGGTTGAACAAAGGAGAGGATAGAATTTCAGATCTTGAAGGCAGAATTACAGCTAGTGATAATACAAAGAAAGACATCTTAAAACTAGCAATGTGAGGTCTCCTCCAAGGGCATGAGCTGGTCTAATTATCAGTGTGGCCATCCGCTAGTGCTGCATACTTATAACCTTCCCCTCACAGGTTGATCAGCACTGCCACCCCAGGGAGACAGTGCCCTGAAGTAAGACAGCAAAGTTTCTTTGACTTGTGGGGCTCCAGCTCATATTGGCAGAGGGTAAAGAGATGTTACTGCTATTGTTTCTTTTAACAAAGACAGAAACTTCTACCTCTAAGCCACTCCAGGCCACCAAACACAGCATTCCTTAGCAGAGGCTTACTTATATTCATTGGTTTTCATGCCATGTGGAAGACTGGTGCAATATTAGTATGCTCCAAAGAAGGTAACTGCAAATCCGAGTCCATAGAGCAATCATCTATCTTTGGCTATGAGCAGTGAGCGTTGTTCCAGCTCAACATTTATTTCTACTGCCATGAGTTGTGTCACTAAAGAATAGTAGAGAACAAAACTCATTGTATATCCAACAATCCACTTGGTTAATGTTTTCTAGACTACCTTGGTATCCTGGGCTTTGTATCATTCTGGGTCCATATAACTGTTTTCAGTGTAAAATCTCAAGATCTTTAATTTCAATGGCAGGTCTTGTAAATCAGAATCAAGTTGACTCAGGACAGATTTATGATTTTTGCAGAGTTCTTTGGTACAGTTGCATTTAGGCATTTATGTGTAAGATTGCTTTGGTCAACTTTTGGGCTGACAGAAGTGCTACCATTTTGGTTTTGACAGCTCTCATGCATTTCTTATAGTTCCTCTTGTCATTCTGAGATTCTTTCAAAAGGCATCACTGATCAATCATTCTATAGGTACATTTTTATTTTTATCTTGTGGCCAGAATTCTGTTTGTTGGAATTCACTGGTCCCACACTGGAGAACAGATTGATGGTAAATTTTTAGCCACATTTGAACACCAAAGATATTTAGAGGGAGAAGTTTTTAGGCTGTTTTCCTCAAATGCATCATTGAGTTTAGTTTTACATATTTTGCAGGTAATAGTCAACTTCTCAAAACATTGCATCATATCTTTGTTATGAGTTGTACACTGCAGAATTTCAAGAGAGGCTGTTACAAAGTTTGAAAAGGAAAATATAAAACCAAACGAACCAGAACAAAACAAATTCAGTTTATAAGACAGTTTTGAGTCAAAGAAAAAATTTCTTGTTATACCAATTTTTACTAAAGATAGTAAAAGAAAGAACCCATTTGTGTGTAGTACTTGTCAACAATTCTTTCATGAATCTGATTGCGAATGCTTGAGAGAACAATCAGAGCTGAGGATGACAACAAAGTTTTACAAGAGCCATGACTGGAGATTTTGTGGGTTGAACAACTGATAGGGTGGTCCTTATTTATTCTTTATGACATTTTATGATTATGCTCATGATTGATATCATTGTATCAGGATGAATGAGCTCTCTTTTACAGCTATATTCCTTAGGCGACTGATGCCTAATTTCTTTATATTATCAGCATGGCACTGTCTTAGTAAGTCCACACAGGTTCATATCAATGATAAACAGTTTCTTTGGAAAATTAATTCATAATTTTTTATATAGTCTTGGATTCTAAATTCCATTGGAGGAGTCCATGAATTTAATTGTAATAGTTTCATTTCTTTAACCATAACTTTACACAGAGTTACACAAAGTTTTGGCTTCTGTTTCTTTTAAAATCCTGAAGAAAGTGTTCTACATGGTTTGAGTGAGAGCTCTTAATGACACTTTGTTACTTTTTATTTTCTTAGCATAGTAAAATTATTTAAATGGAGAGTTGAAGATCGGAGTATATTTAAGGTTTGCTATTCTGTTTCCTCATAAGTTCAATTCTGCTCTTACTGCCCTTAGATACCTTGTCTGCTTTAATTCTGTTTGATATTTTATATGGTGTTTGGAGACTGTGTATAGGGAGAGGTTTAAAGAGCTTCTGTTATTTAAAGGACATCTGAATAATGACGGGCAAATATTTCTGGGTTTCATTTCTATTATTTTTCTGTATATTGTTTTATAAAAATACTTTTTAAATTTTAGGTCCTAAATGCTTATTTCTATATTTGTTTTCAATAAAGGTCATTTTTTCTGAAAAGGATTTAAAATTAGGATATTTTAAATATCTGGGATTCATACCTAGAATGGTAATGACTCTTATTTTACATCTAGACATAAATATTAATACCCAAAGCAAATTATTCTCTAAAGTAAGAGAAGATATGGCTGGATATTTTAAAAATTAGGATATTTTAATCTATCTTTCCTGAGTTGGATTAAATTTTTACTGAGTTGATTTGCAATTACCTACTGTTCTCTTTAAATATGTTTGCCCTACAAAAATCCTTAAGCTTCTCTGTCATGTAAGTGTTTTCTTGGATGTCAAATTTTCAAATACATGTTGATTAACTGAAAAGAAGCTATTCTTGGTCATGTAAGCTTTTTCTTCTTTTTTAGTAGTGACTTACCCTTTGTCAGATTGCTGATCTTTTCTCACTTAATTAGTCTAAAGTGATTGTCCAGGGGAAGCATCTGAAACATTGGAATGATCACATTGGAAAGATCACACGGAAGGGATGTGTTCTCTTGGGCATGATTCCTCAGTGAATTTAATTTGGAACACACAGCCTTGGGAAGGAACAACAGCTTGAACATCTGTGACATACTTTGTGTTTATTGTTAAGGATCCAGCCATCTCTTACTTTAGAGAATAATTTGCTTTGGGTATTAATATTTCTGTCTAGATATAAAATAAGAGCCATTACCATTCTAGGTATGAACTAGGTTACTGTAGAAGTGTGAATCCTTTAGAAATACCCAAAATAGAGTCCATTTTGTAAATTATCCAGTCTGGTGGATTACTGATCTACAAATAGATTTGTTCAGTTAATTTGGTCAGCAAACCTAGCAGCAAAGCTTTAAATTTGTTTTAGTCTTGATACATATTCTCAACATACCTTTCAACTTTGATGGTACAGCACACATATCAACCGTCTGAAACCAACTCTGGATAAATCCAATTGAGTCTACAAAATGTTTTGATACTAATGGAAGATGGATATACAATATCTTGTGCTTGGATTTGAAACAAGGGACCAAAGAAGAAATAGAAAACTCAGGTAATATATTTATGAAAACTCTTCACTTCTAATGGAGCCAGTCAGAATTATTTACAATATATTATGTGTCTTTCTTAAGAAGCAGATTCATAATTTGTCCAGAAACTTTGATGACACAAGCAAAGACAAGACAGCTCATGAATTTTATCTACTTTGCAAAAAATTACTAGAATATAGTGGCAATAATTTTTCCCAAATTTTATATTAAATTTGTTTAAGCTGGGGGTGCTGGTGCATGCCTGTAATCCCAGCACTTGGGAGGCTGAGGCAGGAGGATCATTGTGAGTTCAAAACCAGGCTGTACTGCAAAGTGAACTCAAGGCCAGTCTGAACTGCATAGTAAGACCCTGTCTCAAGAACACACAAAAAATTCAATAAAATTGTTTAAATAGGTACAAAAAAGGGAAAATACATGGTTTCCAAATAACAATATAACATGATACATATTATCATAAATGTTTATAATATAAAGTATAATACAAGTTTTATGTAATTCCGAGACTCTGATAATTATTTTTATATATTATCACCTTATATATCCTATGTTAAAATGTTCTGATTCTATATAGATGTTTTATTTCTTTTTTTAAATTTTGGTGAGGTATATACAACGTATTGGAGCACACAGAATTTCTGTATCCCTTAAATAATAGCTCCCATTCCTTCCCCTTCCCAGAACCTGTAACATCTGTTGTACTTTATTTCTCTTGAATATGGCTCTGGATACCATGTAAAGGTGAGATCATAAAATATCTGTTCCTTTGCATCGGGCGTGTTTAAAAACTTAAGATGTCTCTGAGGTTTATCCATGTTGTAGCATATATCAAAATTTCATTCCTTTGTAAGGTTAAATAATATTCCCTTGTAAGAATATACCATGACATGTTTATCAGTCCAGTAGCTGGTAGACACTGGGTGTTTCTACCTCAGCACTACGGTAAAAAAGACAGGTATGATGACAGTGTAAATTTTGCACATTACAAGCAAAATTATCAAGACTGTGTATGAGATGTGCAACCCGCCTCCCCACTTACTGCTTTTCTGTGTTATTCTCAAAAGCCCATTCTGCATTCATTTTAGAACACTTTTTTGTACAAAGTTCTGGACTTCTTTCCAGGAGCAGTGTGTTTCTTTGTTTTAGGCTAGTTTTCTGGAAAGGTTACAAAAGATGAGGTGGTGCCGTTATATTTTTAAGTCAAACATGCTCTGGCTCCTTCATACTTTGTAGTTCCCTCCCTACATGTCCAGCAGGTTTCACAGGCAGCAGTTTTATTTTACAATGAAGAAACTGATTAGCAAAAAAGACGTGCTGGTGTATTATACCACTTAATGCTAAGGAATAATTGATGACGGGTTATTTGATCAGTCTTGTATGTCTGTATGTGTTATACTGAACACACACTTCGAAGATATCAATATGCAAAGCAGCAACTATTGGTGGGTTTTTTTTTGTCTTTGGTTTTTCGTTTTTTGTGTTTTTCTGTTGGTGAGAGGATTTATTGTCTGACCAATTTTGCATGTCTATATCTGGGTTCATATATATACACTTCGAAGATATCAATAGGTAAAACAACAACCACTGTTGAGCCCATGTCACCTTGTCTGTAGATCAGTTTTGATTGTACTATTTTTTATGCTACTTTGTGTCTGTGTCTTAATATGTTTTTGTGCTTTTATTTTTTAAAAAAGAAAAAAAAAGATGTGCTGTATTTAATGTTAATCTTGTTTTAAAGCAAGCTAATGAGCCGATTTGCTTTAGTTAAAACATCAGATTTTTGCTGCATTATTTTATGTTTATTGCTCATCTTTCAGAAAAGGTAGTATTTCCATAGAAAACAGCTTTTACTATAAAAAGTTAAACAGAAACATATATAACCTTAGACTGTTATCAGGTTTCAAAAATTTCTGGATCAAAACTCAAATTTTCAGAGTTGTGATTTCATACGTCTTACAGATTGAAAGTGTATCCTAGTATTTTATATATCACATAATACATCCTCAGATGAAATGCCTCAGAGTAGCTTTGCTCCTATAGAAGTACAAAACTTACAATAATCTCTTGACTTTCACAGATGATCATTAAGAAATGTGAGCATGACATGGAACATATTTAAAATCTTGAAAATATGAAATTACACACATTACATTCAAAGTTGACCCTCGATCACATCAGAAAGGCTGAATACATGATTTTTTTTGACTCAGGTGTCAGAAAATACCTCATATGCAGTATGAACTCTGATAGCCAAGAGCTACTAGTGTGAACAACGTTGTTGACAGATGCTTTGGTATAAGTGAAATCGCTCTGATTAACATAAAAATGATCTACTAGCAAAGATGTCATTGTGTCATTTTGAGTGAGGTGTAGAATAATAAGAACACATAAAAACACACCTGGAGAGGCCAGACCAGTTTTGATATGGAGATAAAGAGAGGACATGATTTTCTTACCATGACTGGGCGAAATATCAACTAACATTTGCAAACTATTCCTGTAGTTATTTGTACAGTCCCATGATTCTACCTAAAATCCTTTACTTTTGGACATTTTGAGTTGATTCCTGTTAGCTGTACTTGGTACTAAACACACCTGGGAAGTGGAGAAAATGTCTGTGTTGTGTCTGCCCTGTGTTGCTTGTTTTTTTCCTTTCAAAACCTAGGCTACAATTAGTGCCAATTCCATTTATGTGCCTTTATTGGGCTTTTATGACTGGGAACAATTTATTTATCATTGCTCAGTTGATCTAACGAACTTTGAAATTCAGCTTAATTAGATAAAGCTTAGTAAGCATTTAATAATCACTCATAGTGTGCCTGCTAACTGCTATGCGTGAGTCTGTCCTTGTTACTGAAAGCTCATAATAAGGTATCATGCATGTAAATGTGTAAATGTTGGCCAATAATTTTATAGATGTGATCAGAAAATACAGTTAATATTTAATTTAAAAATAAAAATTATTACACTAAGAACATTGTCACTAACTTCAGAATCCTCCCATTCACTTGGAACACACTGCATTGCTCTTGTCACATTTGGAAGTAGTTCTGGACGTCCTACATTGAAATCCTAAGTAAAACATTTAAGGCAATTCTGTCAAATGGAGGCACATTGATATATCTTTATTCTTCTTACTTTTCAGATGTGGCATCATCCATTTCTGGATTTTCCTCAAAGTCAAAATAATATGAAAGAAAAATGGGTTAGAAGTGACTCAGCATTGAGGCAGCCTTGACAGCACAAACAAAGACTCACAAAGCCCCCAGAACAGCTTCATCAAGTGTCAAGAATGAAGGGATAGTGTGTCGAATGGAGGAGGGTGCTCTGAAAGTGATTAATGTAATGTCTCTTAGGGCAATAATAGTGTGAAACTTAGACATCCCCTGTATTTTGATCACACTGCATACCTGTGTGTAACACAATTTTGTATCAATATGTGAGTGAAGTCATTACCTATGAATTGTTTTCACGGTGGATCTCAGAAGGGCAAAGCCCTTAAAGAACAACAACAAAAAGAAATATAATGCAAACATTCAGTCTTCATGAGAGATGCTCTGGAAAATGTAGCATTCTTTACATTTGTTAGTCCCTGGGTTAAGTGGTGTATTTTTTGGAGGGCTGATTTACTGTTATACATACTGTTTGTTCTGCCACTGTTGCTCTCAAAATGATTATAATTTTTATGAGAAAAAGATCTTTTCCTGCTCCAGGTCTTTAGGACTAACATTTTTCATGGATAAATCCCCTAGCCCATGTCTGCTGTTTAGAACCTTGAAGTCTCATTGTTGCAGTTGAGGGAAGAAATTTGTGAAGATGAGTAAGACAATAGCGAGGAGACTCCAAACATTCATTTTCTAGGGAGCTCCTCAGTGTGAGGCCATGTTGAGAAAACAACATTGGGAACAGCATCGCGTTCTTGTCCCAAAGCTTGGCATCACCTTGAATTCACTCCTGGTCTCTTGTGTTTACAGGACCTGACACCAGCTCAACACCTTCAGAAGAATCCATGGAAAATAAGAACAATGTAACTGAGTTTATCCTCCTGGGTCTCAGAATCCTGAGGGGCAAAAAATTCTCTTTGTCACCTTCTCCCTCATCTACATTGTGACAATAGTGGGCAACCTGCCCATCATGGTGACAATCATGGCCAGCCAGTCCCTGCGCTCCCCCATGTACTTCTTCCTGGCTTATCTCTCTTTCATAGATGCTTTCTATTCCACTACCATCGCTCCTAGGATGATCGTGGACTTACTCTTTGAGAAAAAGACCATTTCTTTCTGGGCTTGGATGATGCAGGTTTTTATCGATCACTTATTTGCTGGTGCTGAAGTCATTCTTCTGGTGGTGATGGCCTACGACCACTATGTGGCCATCTGCAAACCTCTCCATTATCTAACCATCATGTGTCAGAGTGTGTGCGTTCTCATGTTCTTGGTGGCCTGGGTTGGAGGCTTTCTTCATTCATCAGCTCAGTTTCTTTTTATTTACCAACTCCCTTTCTGTGGGCCCAATGTCATCGACAACTTTGTGTGTGACATGTACCCCTTACTGAAACTGGCCTGCACCAACACCTACCTGCTTGGGGTGTCTATGGTGGCCAACAGGGCGCCACTTGCTCTTTCACTTTCTTGATCCCCCTTGTTTCCTACAGGGTCATTTTGCACTCCCTGAAGGGCCACGGTTTGGAAGGGAAACGCAAAGTCTTCTACACCTGTGCCTCCCACATCACTGTGGTCATTTTATTCTTTGTGCCCTGTATCTTCCTGTACGCCAGGCCCAGGGCCACATTTCCCATTGATAAATCCATGACGGTGCTTCTAACTTTCATCATGCCCATGCTGAACCCCCTCATCTACACCATGAGAAATGTGGAGATGAAAAGTGCCATGAGGAAGCTTTGGGGTAGAAAAGTGACTTTTGTTGGGAGAGGGCCGAATCCCTCACACAGAACCTGACATTCATTCTTTCACTGCAGCAGTTGGTTCTAAAAATGTAATCAGTGATTAAATCAGTGATTACATTTTTAGCAAGAATTATGTTTTACATTCTTTTTGGTGGTTTATCCTATTTGTTCTGAAACAACTATAAAGCTAATCCTTGTCTAAGTATAGTATACTTAGGGCATAGTATACCCGTAAGAGACCAAGGGAATTTCATGTTAAATACTATATATATATATATATATATATATATATATATATATATATATATGGTTTGTTTGTTTGTTTTGAGACAAGGTCTCATTATGTAGTTCAGGCTGGTCTTGAGGGCACTGTAGAGCCCATATGAGCTTTGAACTCATGGCAATCCTCCTGTCTGAGCCACCTGAGTGCTAGGATTACAGGAATGCGCCACTGTGCCCTGTATAAGCATGCTGTTTTAAGATTTTCTGATGGGAGGCAATTTTTACTTTTTTTTTAGAGTTCTTTGCTATTTTAAAAAATTTTGTTTGTGACTAATAAATAATAACTGCAGATTTATAAGGTACAATATGATACTTTGATCTCTGTACACACTGTAGTAAAACTGAAGCCTTGCCAGCTTGTCATCATTTAGGACGATGTTGAAACTTACTTTGTTTGTGGGTCGTGGCACCTCCTTTCCAATACAAATGTGGCTCAGCAGAACTTGT
This sequence comes from Dinomys branickii, assembly GCA_004027595.1. Classification (NCBI taxonomy): domain Eukaryota; kingdom Metazoa; phylum Chordata; class Mammalia; order Rodentia; family Dinomyidae; genus Dinomys; species Dinomys branickii. The sequence continues at coordinate 20,319 of PVLD010011729.1, forward strand.
TATCTTTCATCAAAAGGACTGATATTTTAATTTAATTATTCAGATCATGAAAGCTCTTAATCTAACAGAAATAACAGATTTCTTGGTCAAATTGATTTAAAGTTCCAATAGCACATGTTCTCAGCTAAGGATAACCTCATTAGAAAAGAAGTTAGTTAACTTTATAGTGTGATGGAGTTAAAGCGTAGGGTTGATATCCAGGAAGTGTGTGCTTGATTTCATTTATTCTAATCAAATTTTAAAGAGAATTATTATTATCCAATGCCTTTCTGTATCTAGATCAATTAGCCTCTTCCAATAGTCAAAATATATATTTTAGCCTCTTGTACCATGGTGAAGCTACCAAACCTGCCTACGCTAAATTAAACTCCCTGGGTGCACAGATTGTTTTACATTACACACTTTATATTTTCCTGGTTCTCTGCAAGCTGTGTGATCTCACTGACTTAATACCTCAAAGCTATTTTCTCTGTGTATATTGCTGTCAATTACACTTAGAGATCAAATACTGTGTTAAAAGCATGATGTAAACACCATTTTTAAGAGATCTGAAATTACCTATTGTCTTGTTGAAAAGTTAACCCACAACATAATATATGCTAAACTAAACAAAAAATCCTAGCATTTCTCTTTTCACCCTTTTCTAAATTTATCATAGTTATGATACGTAGCAATACTAATGCACCTAGTTATAAAGCACATATTAAATAAATGCCTGCCAGCCATTAAATTTCATATATTCTTTGGAGGAGAAAATGAAAAGTATTATAGGTATTTTAACAAGAAAGACATCCAATACAGAGAATTAGAAGCATCATATTATCGGAAATGGTGAACCTGAAATCTGGATACTAGTGTGAGCCCACGTGTGATCAAGGGTTCCCCCTGCAGGTGTGACACGGACAGAAGGCTGCGGTCAGAGAGAAAGCAAGTCCTCTGCTGTTACTTCTCAAAGTCCTTCCATTTGAGTTTTATGTAAAGGTAGCTGTCTCTAAAACTTTAAAGTTTTGCTTCCCAAATTAACCTACTTAGTCCACATAGAGTTTGAACTTTCTGATATGGTGTGAGATGGAAATACACTTTGCTTTCTGATTATAGGAATAACTACATTTTTTCCTGCACAATTATTTTATCAACCACTGAATCTCTCACTATGCTGCGCTACCATTTTTATATATAAACGTCTACATGCCAATTATTTTAGGTTGTAGTTTTCTATTCTGTGAGCATTTTTATTCATGAGCCAATACTTCAGTGTAAATTGCTCTTACATTTCGGACTCTATTGCTATGTAATAAATCACTCCCACAGTTAACTGCCTACAATACCTTATCATTACATCAGATGACTTCTGTGGTAAGGAGTCATGAGCAGATCACGTGGGTGACTCTGTCTCGGGCTATCTAATTGATGTCCTGTGGGAGACTGTCCGGGACTGAAGTCATCTGAAAGTGTCTTCACTCACATGTCCCCTCTGTCTTGAACCCTGGCCCTACACTAGCCTGTGCTCCTTTAAATTATTGGTGGGGGCTATGTAGTTTCTTCATAGCCTCTTCCTAGAATGCACTGTTGCTACGATGACACTTTTCACAGTGATGCAGAGCTCAAATAGCATGTATTCCAAGAGAGCAAGTTGACCTGAGCCCTACCCTTAGAATGCACACAGAATTGTTTCTGCCATATCCCCTTATTCAGGAAGACAGTGAGAGAACCTCTCCTTGTGGAGGTGGATGGAAGTGGAAAGACTCCACTTCTGGATGAGGACATGACAGTGTTTCTGAGCAGACACCGCAGGAAACACTGTTCTGCAGTACGTTATGTCACACTTTGCCCTCTGGTCACAGGAGACTCATCCTCCGATAGGCAAAATGCCCTTACATTGTTCCTCCTCTGAGGGCTACTTTTCTACGTTTTGTACACTTATGGCTCATATTCAAGGTCTAGGATTTCCTCATCTCAGTCAAGTTGTTCTGGATGACGTTCCTGTGGTGTGATGGCAGCACTTGAGCACTGCTCCTCTGGGTTTGAAGAAGGGTGAACGAGAGACGCTATACCTACCTCTCTATTCCTTGTCAACATTGTGTAGTGTTTGGGTGGACATGGGAGAATCCTAGGCTCAGAAGGAAGAAGAAACAGGATGCACACAGCAGTGGCTGGACGGCAGTTTTGGAGCCCTATTAGGGATATGTCACTTCGTTCCTTCACTATTGCCCAGCAAGTGAGTTTCCCTGACTCTACTCTTCCCTTAGGCGTTGGAGTCAGCTTTTGAGCTTTCCATTATTTTCCATAAGCGATAGCAACACGTGCTTGTATAGGTCAGTGTTTTTCCAGCTGCTACTGGTCATGGGTGTTTGGAGGTCAAAGTTCTATTTACATTTCATTTTGGTCTAAACTGCTATAACTCCTGTAAATTTTTTGTGAGTTTCCTACAAACATTATTGGAGCTTACCTGATGAGATGAAAGTGATTTCCACAAATATCATCAATTTTGTTTTTCTTTCCCTCATAAAAGCCCCACATCAGGGCTACAAAACAACACCTGTCCAACAGCCAGCATTTGAAAGAAGCCTTATTGGTTAGAGCCAGGATCTGGCAGGCCTGCACCCAACAACCAGGAGACCCTTGCTTCTGTCAAAGCTCTTTAGAAAAGATCGCCTTAACTATGTCTGTGATGTTATAATATTTCTCTGCATGCTCTGCAGTGATAGTTTCTTTCCATCCTTGGACATAGTTTTCCTACAGTGCTTTGAGGTTTATTCCTCCAGGAAAGAATGTGTTTCTCCATTTTAGCATAGTCACCTGGACAAGCTACAGATACACAGCAGTTTTAATTTTAAAGTCAAGTCCTGGTTCTGTACTGTTTTGCATTTGTTTCTCTAACCTGCCTTAGTTTCTTCCTGAATTCTACTAGAAGCAGGTGGTGGGGATGCACTTCTTCCCAGAAGCCTTCTTAGATAATGCTGTTCATCGAGTTTATTCTCTATTTTTCATGTCTCTCCACTCAAGAATATGGCAGAAAGCAGCATTCTCCTAACAACTAATTTTCCCCTTTAGAATTTCCTTCATCTTACTGGGCATTCTCCCTGGCTGAAGCATGTTGCAGCCAACTGCAATAAGAACATTAAATTTTAAATTGCTGAGTTTGGTGGGACTTACTACTTGGTATTGTTGTATCAATACAAGTTAGATAAAACATTAGCTTTATCTGACATTTTCTCTGTTCTGTTGGTTATCTCTTCACTTTGTTGATTGTTTCCTCTTATTTAATATAATTCCATGTGTTAATTCTCTTTTATTTTAAAAAGAAAAGAAAAATAACATCAAAGATGATAAAAACATACTATTTCCTGTGCTATTGAAGCTTTGTTTATGAAGTTCTTGCCTGTGCTTATGGCTTCAAGTGTCTCCCCTATGTTATCTTCCAGCTGATTCAAAGTGATGCTATCTAAACTTTTCACATATTTTGATTTGATTTTAGAAGAGGGTGAGAGACATGGATCTCATTTAAATCTTGTGCATGTGGATAACCAGTGTGTCCAGCACCATATTTTGAAGAAGCTCTCTTTTCTCCAGCATATGCTTTCGTCCCCTTTATCAACAATCAAATAACTGCAATGAATGTGCACATTAGACTCAACAACATGAACAAAGATGTATGATGCCAACAAAAGTGAAAATACAGATTGAGGAATTGTCAGAAGGAGAGGGCAGAACAGAGGAACTGGAAACAGGTACTAATAAAAACGGTTAAAAATGAGATGACTGGAATTGCCAGGGCTTGTTCTTTACATTCTCTGTCCCATCTCATTGGTCTTCAGGCCTTTTCACGTGCTAGTGCCTCATGCGTTTGTTACTATAGCTTCATAGAATAACTTGAAATTGGGAATCGTGCTGCATTTCCACTTTTCTTTTGCCTAGTATGGCTTTGGCTTTTATGGTTCTTTGTGATTCCATATAAAGTTTAGAACTATTTTGGTTCTAAGGATGTTGCTGTTTTTTTAATTGAGGTCACGTTAAATCTATAGATTCCCTTTGGTGAAATTGCCATTTTAATATTAATTCTGCCTATCTGGGAAAGGGGATGTTCTGAATTATAGTTCTATGACTTACTAGTTACATTGTCCTGGGTACATGAAATAAACCATTCTGTGCCTTAGCTTTTCTATCTGTGAATTTCAAATCATGCACTCATATCATACAGTTATTTTGTAGTGAACATGAAAGTCGCCTACAATAATGCATAATCAACATGTATTTTTATTTAATGGTGAACGTAGAGCAGCTTAGAAGCACTGCTTGAGTAGGGGCAGTAATGCGTTATTAACCGACTCAGCAAAACAAATAAATGGAAAATTCTAAATACTTCTGAGAGAGAAAATGAGAAATTCTCAGAAGATCCTGAGATACATCTTTTAAATTCCCAAGTGCTTTCTGAATCAAGTTTTTTTTTTTTAGTGCCTCTGTATGTTAGGACGAGGCAGTCTTTTTAAAGCCTTTGTTGCAGGGCAGCATTAAAGACAGACAATACTGTTTAGGTGAGTTATGATGTGGTAGGTGCTGCGGATCCAAGACAAAAACCTGAGGCCAGGCAGACTTGTATTATGCCTTTGAGGCCTGCTCGTCACTAATGTAGTGTCCTAGAGCACAAGCTTTCACCTCTTGATGTCCACATTTCCCATCTGAACCAGTCATTTGCACTGTGAAGTGATGGGCAGGGCAGGTGGATGTTCATAGATTAGGCACTTGGAATGCTGTCTCCTCTTTATCTGCAGCATAAAAGAGCTAGCAGTATGACAAGGTGATAGAAGTGGACACGTAAGGGTCATTTTTGTTTGTGTAAGATGAACAGACATTGCTGAGTGGTAAAGTAGAAGACAATGTATTTAAAGAGAACTGTGTCGGTGAACAACAACGCTTGTAAGTGAATATGTTTATGCCAGAAAATTACATTTTAGATATATTTTAGGAATATAGTAATAGTGTGTGACAAGTACTGTCTCTCTGTGCTTAATGTCAAAATTAACCGCTAAGTCTAACGTGTGGGGTACATATAGTATGTGTGGGTTAAACAGCTTACAGTCACTTTGGTAAAGGAGAAAACAAAATGAAGTTGGCTGGCTAAAAACTGTGCAGATACATAATGAAGAAAAGTGGTATTCTTTGAAATAAATCATTACTTTTGCCTTATGGAGAGAACACGGCAACTTTAACAGTCATGGTCTCATGTCTCATGCCATCCTCCTTCAGAGCTCATAAGGATAGCTTACTCTTCCAAAAAGATTGATACAAATTACATCCACATTGGGACAAGGTCGTCCTGGCCTCATTTCACCCATGGAACTAATCAGACAGGATCAGGAAGTTGTTCAGCGTTACTTAGTAAGCTGAAATGCTACCTTTACATGGGAATAAATGGCAAAAGTAATAATTTTATAAGATGTGGGTAATCTCTGGAATTCTTGAATGTTTTCTCTAAACAAGATCCTGGCTAGGGGAGTTACTGTGAGAATGAAAGGGAGACCAGCTCACTAACAGACTCAAAATAAGTGTAAAGCAGGCAGCTGACATAGGGGTTATTTTAATTTGCTTGAGATGGAGTATAAACATGAAAAAGAGTAAAAATTACTCCCAAGTCTTTGACCATACCACTTGGAGAAAGCGTTGTCATATATTGAGGCCATTTCTTATGTAGAAGCCACAACTAACTGAGCCCCAGTTTGCTTAAGGATTACATGTCATATCAACTAAGTTGGTCGGGTTTTCCCTCACAGTCCATTTATTTCCTCATGACCACCCTGGTCCAAAATACCTTCCCTTCTAGATGTCACCATGACACCCTAACTAGTGTCCCTGTGTCTGCTTTGCTCCTCTGAACCCTGTTCTTTAAGTAGTGGCCCAAATGATCCAATTGACAGTTGAGTCAGATCATGTTGTTCTGCTTTGAGGCGTTGCCACCCACTTAGAATGGAGTCACAGCCCTCATGATGGCCTACAAAGCCTGGCGAGATCTGCGTCCAGTGGTCCTGGCTCTCTGCATCCCAGCTGCAGCACCTCAGTCACAGATCCTGCCCCTCCGCCTCTCCGCGGATTCTCCCTGGCTGGCATTTGTATCTGGAGTCATCCTGCAGGTATCTCCTGGCTTCTCTTTCCTGTACTCTGCTCCTTCCTTGGCATTACTACATCTCATTGACGGCTTCTCTGACAGCCTCATACAAAATGATCCCTCTCTTCAGACTCAAACATCTACTACAATCTGCCACACTGTACAATTCCTTTAAAAAATCACTGTCCTCTGTCTCTTTATACTAGGACATAAAGCAGGCTTTACCTACATTCCTAACTCCTATTTCTTTATTTTGCATGTAGTGTGCCAGATACATGTGTAAGTAAATATAAAGAATTTGGAAATGGCCTTATATATGAATTACTAAACAGACTTTGAATCTATATAGGACATTTAAGTAATTCTTATGTGCACATGCACACACACACACACACACACACACACACTATCACCTAAGCCATAGCCAAGTTGACAGAATTCATTCAAGTCCTCAGTTTTATTTTGATTGATTAAAAATGTTCATATTAGCTAACTCTGGGTGTAATTAGAGTTGGGATATTCATAAAATGTTCTTTAATGCCATATTTTCTTTCCATTTGATTTCAAATAGAAATAAATCCTAAATACAGTGAAATAGACCAGTTCATGGTGAAATAATACACATGGATAGATTATGTGTATCTTTATGATTCTTGAAAGTTTTATTAGTAATTTTAACATAAAAAGACAGAAGAATTTTCCAAGTATGAGCAAAGTCACAAGTCTCATACAACCATACAGTGAACACATGGTTGAAGTTGGAGAAGTATTTTAGAGGAGATGAATGGCAAAGTGTCAGCTGTTGTAATATAGTTTTAAAATGTAAATATTCACGGTATATTTTGGCCATTCCTTACAGTCATCTTTATGTAATACCACAGTCCTTCACAAGAAAGACTTTTCAAAGATATTTTCACAGCTGTGGGGGTCTTTTTGCTGAGCTATGTCCCCAGTCCAATATATATGTAACTTTTACATATAACTTTTCTGAGATATGATCTGGCTTAGTCCCTAAGTTGCTCAGGCTGAGTTTGAACTCTTGCCTCAGCCTCCCAGATTACTGAAGTCAGATACATGCACCACCATGCCTGGGTTAAGAAAAAAACTTTTAGCTGAGGTTGCAGCTCAGAGACCCAAGCACCTGCCTGGCAAGCACAAGGACCTGAGTTCGATTCCTAGTACCAAGAAAAAAAGACCTCTAAAGTTACACTTTATAGTCTGTTTTGATAAGTAGCAAATTTATTTACCAGCTATATCTCAAAAGGAGGGCAAATGACTACTGAATAAAATCCATACATGAGAAAGAAAGCCTCTCTCTCATTTACTTCTATTTTCTTACCAAGGAAAAATACAAATTTTCTGCATCCTTGGAGTCTTGACAAGAAGGACTAAAGAAATGAAATGAAAATTTAAACAGAGTTGGATTATGAATGCTTGCCAGGTGATTTTCTTAGAGCTAAAAGAAATTAACGAGGACAGATAAGCACATCAGGGTGAGCAACAGCAGGCAGCACTGCCACCACCTGGTTCTGAGACTGAGTGCGGAGAAGGGGGGTGGGAACAGGAGGGGCCTGCTGGTTTTAAAGGCGGACCCCACAAAGCAGCAGTGTTGGTTGAAGGTATCCCTTCCTCCACACTGTAGGAGAGCATCTGCCAAATAAACGCCTGACAGCCCCTTTCCCCGCCTCTCTGCTACAATCAGCTGCCACTACACATGGCCGGCTGGAGGGTGTTGAAACTGACCAGGAGGACGGCCCCCACGGCGACAGGTATAAGGGGCATCTGAAGGGTGGGGGATGGGTCACTGCCACTCTGTTCTGGAGTCAGCAAGAGAAAAGACAGCAGAAGAACTAAAGAGTCTCCCAACTCAGGTATTCTCTTAACTACTATTTACAGAATGCTTTATGAAGCAGAACACTTTAAACTAAATTCTTTTTCCTTCCCAAATCAGCAGATGTTTGCAGTTCACAGTGTTTCCATTCCCTGTGCGGAGTTTCTATGGGTACATAAGGCCTCTTTTTTATTTTAAAGAGGAAAAAAGAATAACGAAATAACAACAAGGAAGACAAAACGTTGTCTTTGTTTGATCAATGCCTCTTCATTCATTTTTTTCTTCCCCTTTACTTCCCCCTCTTATACCCCAGTTTCTTAGCAGCTTATTCAAGAATGTCTAAGTGGACTTTATACATCAATAGTGCGTGCAAGGGAAGCTTGTCAACAGTGTCATAAATGGGATTTCAGCAGCCTTGTAAGAAGTTGAGAGAGATAGCTGCAAATGGTTCATCTAATCTCCTTTCATAAAATATAAAATGCACTGTTTCTTCTCTTCTGGAATACCATCAAAGAAAATAGTTTACTAAATTATTTTTGTTTTACTAAATTCTTTTGGCTTAGCTGATAACCCCAAATGTTCTGACTCATCACATTTGCTGTGAAAGATTTTATTTTTGCAGGTTAATTGACTATCTCTGAATTGAGCATTAGCGCCAAAATGGAAGAAAAAATGAACGTGACTGAATTCATTCTTCTGGGGCTGACACAGAATTCTGAGATGCAGAAAGTTCTATTTTGTGTGCTGCTGGTCACCTACATCGTCACTGTCACAGGAAACCTGCTCATTGTCACTACTATAATCCGCAGCCAGACTTTGGACTCCCCCATGTATTTTTTCCTGGCCTTCTTATCTCTGATAGATGCATGCTATTCCTCTTCTATAGTCCCTAAAATGCTAGCCGACCTGCTGTCTGACACGAAAGCTGTCTCATTCAGTGTCTGCATGACACAACTTTTCCTTGAACATTTCTTTGGAGGTTCAGAGATCATCCTCCTTGTAGTCATGGCCTATGACCGTTATGTGGCCATCTGCAGACCTCTGCACTACGTGACCATGATGAATTACACTGTGCGCTGCCTCCTGGTGGGGGGGTGTTGGATCGTGGGCTTTCTCCACTCCTTTGGACAGATTCTAGTTACCTTCTGGCTCCCATTCTGTGGCCCCAACAGGATAGATCATTTCATGTGTGACATCTTCCCCCTGATACAGCTGGCCTGCACTGACACTTTCCTTCTTGGCTTCTTGGTTGCTGTTAATGGTGGGGGAATGGCTGTGGTCACCTTTGTCATGTTGTTGGTCTCCTACGTGGTCATTCTGTGCTCTTTGAGGACTCACAGCTCTGCAGGGAGGAAAAAGGCCCTCTCCACCTGTGGCTCCCACATCTCAGTGGTCGTCTTGTTCTTTGTACCCTGTATTTTCATGTATGTGAGACCAGTGGCCACCTTTCCCATGGATAAAGCAGTGGCAGTATTTTATACTCTGGTCACTCCCATGCTAAACCCTGTCATCTACACAGCAAGGAATGTAGAGGTAAAAAATGCCATTAGGATGATATTAAAGAGGAATCCAATTTCGGATAGTAAATAATTTCATGAAATGTTATTTGTTTCATGATTTTTACAGTTTCACTATTTATCACAGTTGTCCTCCTTGCCCACGGGCCCCACGTTCCCAGATCTTTCAGTGGATAGATGTTACTGAGACTATAGATATCACTAAACCATGTGTATATACTATGTTTCTCTTCTATATACTTATCCATCATAAAGTTCAGCTTATCATCAGAAGTGATTAACAATAATAACAAAACAATTAAACAATGTATTGTAATAAATATTGAACTATAAAGTCATTGTAAGCCAATATTGCTCACTTGATCTTAAATACTTTGTGTAATGCTGTGACAATTGACCTCATAATTTAGACCATGAGGTTATGCTGGACAAAGGGATAATTCATGTCACAAGCCAGACAGAGGGACATGGTATGAGATTTCTCCACACTACTACAAGTGGCACAATTTATAAATTGTTTCTGCAATTTTCCATTCAGCACTTCTGGACCATGATTGACCATGGAAAATGGGGAAGTTAAAATTATTGTATTTTAAATCTTTTCTTAGATCACTCATTTGACTTTTAAAAACTCTTCCAAGGTAGTTATTATTATGATCATTCCTGTGGTACAGATGGTAAGTAACTTAACATATGTTAAGTAATACATGTTAATACGTCTTAATACATGTTAAGTAACCAGCCCAATATCAGAGACAAGTTAGTGTCAAATTTTCATTTTATAGTCAAAGTTGATACTCATTCAATGGATAGCATCACACACTCCTTTTTTCATTTTATAGAAAGACAAGTATATAGGTCAGAATGTTTCTTTTTTTGTAGCAAATTGAAAAATTCTCTTTTTAGATTACAGACTCACACAACATGCCTGTATTTACAAACAATGGGTACTCAGAAGACTGTGCTGCTTCCTGGCATCTAAGCATTGGGTACAATCTAGAAGAAAGACACTTGCCCATGATGTAATCTAGAAGAAAGACACATGTCTTTTCATCATGGACAAGTGTCTTTCTTCTAGATTACACCCCATTCGTAGATGCCAGGAGGCAGCACAGGTCGAATATATGAGATGGTGTTGTCCTGATGGAATATACAGAAGCAAATTAATTTATGAAAATGGATAAATCACACCTAATTGCTGACACTGGAGACACAACCTCCTTAATGCTTTTGACTCATGTTAATCATTCATTATGCAAAAGTTGCTACTCACAATCGATTTGTAAAGTGAGTTATGGAGAATTATTTAGAAACAATTAGACATAAGCCACGTGAATGTTCAAAAAAGTATTTTGAGCATTTTGTTTGTTGAATAAAACTAGTCCAGTGATTTTAGAATTTAATTTAAACCTATGTGAAATTTTATTTTCCCCCACAAGACCTCAACACCTCACAACACTGAAATCTATTGTTTTCAATGTAGAGAATAAAAAGTGTCAAAAAGATTAAATTACTAAATTGGAATGTGTACATAAACCTTGAACAAAAGTACTGTCCTTATTCCATATCCTATGATGTTTTTATTATACAAAATTGTTTGGGCCTACTATTTAATTATGGTTTGATTTATAAAATATTTTTGGTTATATGTCAAAAAATGTCAATTTATTAGATTAAAAATCTTTAATGAGAAATACAATTTTAAAAGAAACAAGTAAAACTATTCATGATTAAGGAAAAATAATAATAAAATGAAAATGATATTCATCAGAATAATAAATATTGATATTACTACTATTCTTAGTTGTATTAATCTAGGAACTTCTTTGAAAATTGCTTTATGCACACTCACCTACACACACACATACACACAAATGTATACACTCATCTTCTCTAGCAGTCTGAAACCCTCCTTCTTCTTTGAGTATTACCAGAAAGACCACTATCAGATGTGGTTCCAAACTGTGAATTGCCAGAACTTTGAGCCAAAATGAACCTTTCCTTGTAATTCAAAGAAAAAAGGAACTAAAAGAAAAAAAAAGAAGGAAAAGACAAAGAAAAGATAAACTAAATTCAGTAGTACAGCAGGATACAAAGTCAATCCTCAGCAATCAGTAGAGTCCCTTACACCAATGACAAACCCACCAGGAGAAATTAGAGAAATAACAGTTTTCACAATAGTATAAAGAAAAATGAAATACTTAGGAATTAAGCTAACCAGGGAAGTTAAAGACCTCTGCAACAAAAACTATAGCACTCTGAAGAAAGGAGATCAAAATGAATATTAGAAAATGGAAAGATATCCCCTGTTCCTGGATAGGCAGAACCAGTATAGTCAAAATGTCCATATTTCCAACCTGTTGTATAGATTTAACACAATGTCAGTCAAAATGCCAACAGCATTCCCCCACAGAACTAGGGAAAGCAGTCTTAAAATTCATGTGGAACCAGAAGAGCAAAAGCACTTCTGAGCAACAAGGGAAAGGCAGCAGACATCATGATCCCTTACTTCAAGGTATACTACAAAACTACAGTGATAAAAATAGCATGGCATTGGCAGAAAAACTGACTTGTCAATCAATGGAACAGACATAAGATGCAAAAACAACTCCAGGTGAACTCATCTATCTTATGTTTGACAAAGAGCCCAAATTCTTTTTCTAGAGGCAAGATAGCTTCTATAACAAATGGCACTGGGGAAACTGGCTATTCACATGCTCAAGATTGAATCTAAACCAATATCTCTTACCATGCACTAAACTAAAATCAAAATGGAGCAAATATCTGAACATTATAACCGAAAAAGTATGTTGGAAGACAAAATAGGCAAGACACTTTTAGACATAGTTTTAGACAAACACCTTCCAAACAGAATCCTGGTTGTACAAAACATAATACAAATAACTAACAAAGGGGATCACATCAGATTATAGCTTCTGTACAACAAAGGAACAATCAACAGAGGGAACCTACAGATTGAGAAAAAATTTATCCAGCTACTCCTCTGAAAAAGGACAACTATCTAAAATATATAAAGAACTCAAAAAATATTAGCCAATTCAAAAAGGAGTAACTGAAATGAGCATACACATCAGATAAACAATTGCAAACAATCAATAAACACATGAAAAACATGTTCAACATTGTTGTGTGCATTCAAGAAATGCAAATCAAAACAACACTGAGATTCCATCTCACTCCAGAAAGAATGCTATCATCAAGGAATCAAACAATAACAAATGCTGGTGGGGCTGTGGGGAAAAAAGAAGCCCTTCCCCCACTGGTGGGAGTGTAAATTGGTAAAACCACTATGGAAATCAGTATGGAGATCCTTCAAAAACTAAAATAGTAATTCCATTTCAACTAGCTACTGCCCTTCCAGGAAAGCTCCCCAGAGTTAAAGACCTCATACCATAGTGATTAGTGTATGCACACCTGTGATTATAGCAGCACAATTCATAATAGCTGAATCCTGGAAGCAGCCTATTCGTCCAACAACAGAAGAGTGAATAAAGAAAATGTGCTATGTATATACAAGAAAGCACTACTCTCTCATAAAGAAGGATTAAATTGAATCATTTGTAAGAAAACAGATGCACCTTGAGACAGTAATGTTAAGTGAAGTAAATCAGACATTCTTAAGTATTGCGTGGTTTCTCTTATATGAGGCACTCAATACAAGTAAAGTGCAAAGTGAAAGACAAACCGAAAAACATGAGAGAAAAAAGTCACTGTAATGCATCATGGGCAACGTATCCAAAAGTGTACCTTGATTTAATACAATTGTCTTATGTGTTTTATATGTCATTTTGACTTATTAGTCTGGTTGTGAATCTGTATGCATGATAAATAACTTTATAAGAACTTAGAGATGAATGAATCTGACACTGGCAAAAAGAAAAAGGAGTGAAGTGGGAGGGGAAATAAAAGCTGAGATATGTTCTGTAAATGTATCAGTTCCCTACTCTAAATGTAATCATCATGTACTCTAAACACAGAGCAAGAAAAATTGTTTACAAAGAACAAGAAAAGAAAAAGGAGATGGCTCATACAGTATAAAGAAAGAAAAAATAATCACCCCATATTTGAACAAAAAATTATTTCTCACCTAAACAACTTACATTAATTCCAAAACTTCCTTGTGGATAAATTTTGTGGGTTTGTTTGTTTCTTTGTTTGTTTTTTTTTTATTTTAAAAGTAAAAGCACAAAAACATATTAACAAAGAGACACAAAGTAGCATAAGAAATAGAACAATCAAAACTGATTTACAGACAATGTGACATGGACTCAACAATGGTTGTTGCTTTACCTATTGATATCTTCGAAGTGTATATTCATGAACACAGATATAGACATGCGAAATGGGTCAAACAATTAAACATCTCAACAACAGAAAAAAAAAAGAAACCGGAAAGCATTAACAAAGAGGCACAAAGTAGTATAATAACAGTAAGATCAGAATTGAATTATAGACAAAGCAACAGGAAACCAACAATAGTTGCTGCTTTGCATATTGATATCTTCAAAGTGTGTGCTCAGGATAACACATACAGATATACAAGATTGATCGAATAACCTGTCATCAACTATTCCTTAGCATTAAGTGATATAATACACTAGTACAACCACGTTAGCCCTCCTGCACATATCTATACACATATATGCATACATACATTTTTGCGTCTTTCTTTTCTCCTTTCCCTCGTCCCATCTGTTCTTTGCTTTTGAACGGATTTCGTTCCTGTCTCTTAGTTTATATTCCCACCCTCAGGTTCTTACACCAATGATACAATACGTTGCCTGCTCATGTACCGCTGATTTATTTCACTTAGGAGTATGGACGCCAGTTTTGACCACTTCCCTAGAAAGTCCCCAAAACTGTCTTTCTTTATACCTGAATAATATTCCATTATATAAAAATGCCACAGTTTTTTAATCCAGTCTTCTGTGCATGGACACTTGGGTTGCTTCCACATTTTAGCTATTACAACTTGCGCTGCTATAAACATGGGTGCATATATATCAGAGTGATAAGATGTTTTCAGAACTTCTGGGAAAATACCCAGAAAGACAATACCTGGTTTGAATGGAACCTCTAGACGTAGTTGGCTGAGAAATCTCCAAACTGCTCTCCACAGTAGTTACACCAGTCTGCATTCCCACCAGCAGTGTAATAGAGTCCCTATTTCTCCACAGCCTCGCCAGCATTTGTTATTGGATGATTTCTTCATACTGGGCAGTCTTACTGGGGTGAGACAAAATCTCGATGCTGTTTTCCTTGCATTTCTCCAATGACTAAGGATGTGGAACATTTTCTCATATATTTATTTGCCATTTGTATTTCTTTATCTGAGAAGTGTGTATTCATCTCAGATGCCCATTTCTGGATTGGGTCTTTGAATTTGGACAGGTACGATGTTTTTTAATACTTTGTATGTTCTAGATAGCAGTCCTTTGTCTGAGGGACAGCTAGCTAGGATTTTTTCCCAATTTGTGGGTGTTCTTTTCAATTTGCTGATGATTTCTTTAGATGTACAAAAACTTTTCAGAAGGACGAGGTCCCAATTATTGATTCCTTGAAGTGTTTCCCTTGCAGTTTCATTTTTGTTCATGAACTCTCAGCCTACTCCTATGTTTTCAAGATTTTTACCTACTTTCTCTTCCAATAGATTTAGATGTTCTGTTTTAATGTTGAGGTCTATGATCCATTTTGACCTCAGTTGGTGCATGGTGATAGACTGGGGTCTATTTTCAGTTTTCGGCAAGAGGCAAGCCAGTTTCTCCAGAACCATTTATAAAACAGGCCTTCTTTTTTCCAGTGAGTTTGGTTAACCCCTTTGTCAAATATGAGGTAGCTCAGTGGGTTTTTCGCTATGGTTGCATCTTCCAGTCTGTTCCATTGATCCTCAGGTCTGTTTTTTAGCCAGTACCAGGTTGATTTTATTACAGTAGCTTTGTAGTATAATTTCAGGTCAGGGATTGTGATTCCACCTGACTTGTCCTTATTACCCAGGATTGTTTGTGCTATTCGGGTCTCTTCTGGTTCCACACAAATTTGAGGCGTATTTTCTCTAGATCTATGTGGTACACTAACGGTAGTTTCATGGGAATTGCATTGAATCTGTACAACAGTTTTGGTAGTATGGACATTTTCACAATGTTAGTTCTTCCTAACCATGAGTAGGTTATGTTTTTCCATTTATTGAAATCCTCTTCGATTTCCTTTTTCAGAGTACTGCAGTTTTCACTGAATAAATCTTTCACATTCTTTGTTAGATTGATTCCTAAGGATTTCAATTTCTTGGAGGCTATTGTAAAAGGTATGGTTTCCTCAATTTCTCTCTCAGTCTGTTTGTTGTTCGTGTACAGGAATGCCATTGATATTGGGGAGTTGAGTTTGTACTCAGCTGCAATGCTCAATTTGTCAATTAATTCCAGGAGTTTTCTTGTGCAGTTTTTGGGGTACTTCATGTATAGTATGATGTCATCCGCAAATAGTGATAGTTTGACTTCTTCCTTTCCTATCCTTATTCTTTTTATTTCTCTCTCTTGTGTGATTGCTCTGGCTAATGCTTCCAGAACGATGTTCAATAGCAGTGGTGACCATGGACATCCTTGTCTTGTTCCTGATTTTAAAATGAAAGTTTTCAGTTTATGTCCATTTAGTATGATGTTGGTTGTTGGTTTGTCATTGATGGCTTTGATCAGAATGAGGTAGAGACCATCTATTCCTATTTTTTCTAAGGTTTTTAACATGAAGGCATATTGGACTTTATCAAAAGCCTTTTCTCCATCTATGGAGATGATCATGTGGTTTTTGTCTTTGACTGTATTAACATAGTGTATTACATTTATTGATTTGTGAATATTGAACCATCCCTGCATTCCTAGAATGAATCCTACCTGGTCGTGGTGTATAATTTTCCTTATCGTTCACCGTAATCTAATTGCCAATATTTTGTTGAGTATCTTTGCATCTGTTCATTAGAGAGATTGGCCTGTGGCTCTCTTTCTTAGTTGTGTGCCTCTCTGGTTTTGATATCAGTATAATACTTGCCTCCAGAAATTTGTTAGGGAGAGTTGCTTCTTTTTCGATTTCATTGAAGAGTTTCAGGAGTGTTGGCATTAGATCTTCTCTCAATATTTTATACAATTCTGCTGTGAATCCATCAGGGCCTGGGCTTTTCCTTGCTGGTAAGTTTTTAATAATATTTTCAATCTCATTAATTAATATTGGGTTGTTCAGCAGTTTTACGTCTTCCTGATTCAATTTTGGTAATTTGTACCTTTCTAGGAATCTGTCCATTTCTTCTATATTTTCTATCCTATGGGAATACAGTTTCAAAGTAGATATTAATGATCTTTGGATTTCTGTGGGATCTGTAGTGACTTCATCCTTTTCATTCCTTATTGCAAGAATTTGAGATATTTCTCTTCTTTTTTTGATAAGGTTGGCTAGGGGTTTATCAATTTTATTTATTCTTTCAAAGAATCAACTCTTTGCTTCATTAATTTTTTGTAGAGTTTTATTCATCTCAATTGCATTAATTTCTGCCCTGAGTTTTACAATCTCCTCCCTTCTTTGGGCTCTTGGTTTGGCTTCTTGCTCTTTTTCTAAAAGCTTGAGGTGTAGCATTAGGGTATTTATTTGCTCTCTTTCTGTTTTCCTTCTATATGAGTTCATTGCTATAAATTTCCCTCTGAGGACTGCTTTCATTGCATCCCAGAGTTTCGGGTAGGTTGTACTTGCGTTTTCATTTATTTGTAGGTAATTTTTAATTTCTTCTTTAACTTCTTGTGTGACCCATTGGTTATTCAGGAGGTTGTTGTCTAATTTCCAAGTGTTTATGTGGTGTTTGGAGATCTCTCTGTCATTAATTTACAGTTTCATTGCACTATGGTCTGATAATATTCATGGGATAATATCAATTCATTTGCATTTAGGTAGATAAGCTCTATGGGCTAGAATGTGGTCTATTTTAGAGAAAGACCCATGTGCAGCTGAGAAAAATGTGTATTCTGATGTTGTGGGGTGGAACACTCTGTATACATCTACTAAGTCCATTTGTTGACAACTTTGGTTCAGATCTGTTATTTCTTTGCTCAGTTTCTTTCCAATTGACCTGTCTTTTTGCGTCAGAGGGGTGTTTAGGTCCCCTATTACAATAGTGTTATTAGTTATTTCCTTTTTCACGTCTGTTAAGATTTAAGTTGTAAAGTTAGGTGCTCCATTGTTTGGTCAATAAATGTTTACGATTGTTACCTCTTCCTCTTGCAGCTTTCCCCTAACTAGTATGTAATGGCCTTCTTTATCTCTTTTGATTGTTTTTGGTTTGAAGTTTATATTGTCTGCAAACGTAATAGCTACCCCTGCTTTTGTCTGGTGACCTGTTGCATGGAGAATTGTTTTCCAACCTTTAACTTTGAATCTGTGGATTTCCTTTTGAGTAAAATGTGTTTCCTGTATACAGCATATCGTTGAATTGTGTTTCTTAATCCACTCTTCCAATCTTTTCCTTTGACTTGTGAATTGAGGCCATTTACATTAATGGTTATCATGGTTATATGTTGGCTTATTCTAGTCATGTTATTTACTCGTTGTTGTTTTCCTTCTTTTGCTGACTGTTTTCTTACTTGTTCTGTTTAGTTAGGATTGTGGTCTTTTTTTTCTCTGTCTAGAATATCTTTTAGTGCTTTTTCCAATGCTGGTTTGGCACTCATGAAGTTCTTCAGTTGTTCTTTGTCGTGGAAATATTTTATTTCTCCATTGAATTTGAGGGATAGTTTTGCAGGATACATCAGTCTGGGTTGGAAGTTGTTTTGTCTCAGAATCTGTAATACCTCACTCGAAGCTCTTCTTGATTTCATGGTTTCCGTTGAGAAGTCTGCTGTGATTCTGATGGTCTTTCCTTTATACGTGATCTGTTTCATTTCTCTAGCAGCTTTTAATATTGTGTTCTTTTGTTGGATATCTGGGATCTTGCCTATTATATGCCTGTGTGTGTTTTTCTTTGGGTCATGGGTCGTTGGCGTTCTATATGCCTCGATTAACTGTACCTCAGTATCTTTTACCTTCTTTGCGAAATTTTCTGCTATTATTTCAGCGAATATTCTTTTTATATCGTTTGTGTGGTCTCCTGCTGTTTCAGTCACTCCTATTACTCCAATATTATTTCCTTTTGCCTCATCTTGCAGCTGTTGGATTGAGTTTTCTTGTGTCTTTGATGATTTTGTGAGATCCTTCCTTTCATGCTCATAAGCTGCCAAGCTGTCTCCAATGTCTGAAATCCTATCTTCGGTTTCATTTAAGTGGTTTTGCAGGCTTTCTGTGGAAGTTTGCAAATCCTGGCAATCTCTTTGGACCTGTTTCATTCTTAGTAATTCATTCCTAAATTGCTCTTGTAATGTTTCCATTTGTTTCCTATTTTCTTCTAATCTTTTATCTATTTCTTCTCTCTGTACGCAACATTTCTTCCATTATACTTTTCAGTTCATTTTTTGTCTGAGAGATCATTGCAGGCATGTGGCTTATTTCTACTTTAAGCTCTTTTATGGCCTGTTGGAGTTGTTTCATTGTGGATGCAATTGTTTCAGAACTTGCAGGTATGTGGCTTCCTAGTTCCCCTGTCTTCTCATATTCAGGACTTGTGGGTGGGGTTGAGTTCTGAGACTGCGTTTCGTTCTTCTGTCTTCCCATTTTTGGGGTATCAGATTCAAAATATTGAGCAACAAATTACCTAGGCAGTTCACCAGGCAAAGGTCTGCTGCAGAGGCTGCTCCAATGACTCCTTCTCTTCACAATAGTGTCCCTTAAGCTTTCTGCTGAGAGTTCCGCTAAAAAGGCTGTTCACATGCTGGTTTGCTACTCCCTGCCTAGAGACCTGGGTGGGGTGTGTAAGACTGCTCCCTCGCCCTCGCAGGTTTCCCTGCAGGTATAGGGATGGATCTCCTCCCCCACTCAGTGATCCAGTCACAAGCCAGATAGCTCATCAGTTTTCGGAGTCCCTGCAGGCAGGAAGATTCCAAAGTGCCAGTTTTTTGTGCTATGCTCGCGATCCGCCGCTCCCCGCTGCTTCTGTTTCCTCACACTCTCCAGGTCTCAGGGAGGGAGCAGGATGCTCCGCTCCTCTGTGCTCCTCACACCACATCGGCCACAGACTGCAGGCCGCTGAGGGCCTTGGCTGCGTAGCCTGCCCGATGCTTACGAGATCCGAGACTGCCTCACGTTTCCTCTGCTAAAAAGCCGATTTTTGACCGGAGTCGCTGGCAATTTGAGCTAGTTCGTGAGGCAGGAGGGATCGAGCTGGCTGTGCCCCCAGTGCGTTTGGAACCAGCCAAGCCACTTCCCGTCTGCCCTACAGAGTGTCTCTTGTGCCCAGCGTTCGGGGCTTTCCCACGTCTCGCCACAGCAATTTGGGCCACCCTACCGTGTCTTCACCAGCAGCTCAGAGAAACATGTTCAGTTTCAACTTCCCAGCCGAGGTCCCGGCATTCGCACTCGCCAAGTCTGTCTCGAGCTGGTGGTGTTTATCAAGGAGGATCGCTCCTTTGCTGCTCACCTGGTCGCCATCTTCCCGGAAGTCTCCCTTCTGGATAACTTTTGTATCATTAAAAAGATGTAGTGTATTTCCACATTATAAATATAACATACAGAAAGATCCAACCTACCCCCTTATGACTACGATATTTTTTTTAAGAAGTCAGTGAGCCCTGTGATATAACAACACTTAGCAGGTACATTAGAATTATAGAATCATGGTCACTTTCCAGATCAGCAAAATAGGGGCTCATTCCAGGATCTTAGCTAATTCATCTTTTTTCTGCCAGTGTTTTACCAGGTCATTTACAAGGTGTACAGTTTTGTGATTCTTTTTATTTTTTTTATTTTATTAGTGTGTTCTTAGTACTTAAGTTTGCTTTTTTCATGGCAGCCTGGTACATGTACATAATGCATTTTAATTTTTTTGCATCTCTCTCCCTTTGTTACTTCTCTTCCAGATCTTGAGTCCCTTTTCACTTGTGAAATATATTTTTATTACCTTAAATATTGTCATATTCGGTTTCATTTCAATTAGGAAATGTTAAATTGGAAGAGTTTTGAGAAATTATCTTCAATAAATCAGCAATCAAATACATCTCTAAATTTTTCACTTTTTGTACAACTTAGGAGATGTTTTCCTGGCATGACAAGTTCTTTTGTCTTTTTGAGACAGGGTCTGGCTATGCAGTTCAGACTGGCCTTGAGCTCACTCTGTAGCCCAGGCTGGCCTTAAACTTGCAATGGGTCTCCTGCCTCAGCTTCCCAAGTCCTAGGGATTATAGGCGTGTGCCACCACACCAGGCTGACAAGATTTTTGGATCAGACTAAGACAATATAAGCTCTGTGTTTGAACATTTTCTTGCCTTAAGAAGCATTGTTCTACTAACTAAAGGGCATGACACTGCCCACAAGGTCCTTGGGGAAGTACCCATAATTTCTTTCCTTAGGCCATGAACCTGTGCAACATGTTACTAAAATTTCCACTGGTTTCTTCCCAACTGTGATCAGATTCATATTTAATTTGTCTTTCATTCTCATTCACTCTTTCACTTTGAAATATGTATTCTGTCTTTCAAGAGATTTTCCACTCCCTTCTTGTATTGTGAAAACAGGCTTTACCTTATGGCTTCAAACATTCCTCTTTTGAAAAATTTCCGCCTCAGCAACTCTCAGTATTTTGGACTTTACCTTTTTCCAGGTTACATTCCCCTTGGTTATGGGGAGATCAGCTAGACACGTGTGGGAATTAGAAAGAATTGTATTCTTAGTAAGCAAGTTATTTCAGTAGAGGGTGGGTGAACAGGGAATATGCCATCATGGGTGGATTTGATCTGTCATTGGTTTGGACGTGATACATGTTAAAGCACATGTTCATTCTCCAATTGGACTCTCTGTATTCATTCTAGAATTGGAAGATATCTTGGATGTATCTAGATATCCCCGCAAGGCCTCATGTGCTTGTAGGTGGGGATTTTTGAAGGTGGCTGGGTCAGGGATGTCAGTGTGGCTTGGGATATGGAGCTGAGATTAAGTTTGTGGATAATGGAAGGCCCATCCTGGGCATGGTGGCACCAGTGCGTGTGCTGCTTGTCCAGATGGAATGGAAAGGCACAGAGAGAAGCCAAGACTTGCTGGTGCTGCTGCCACTGCTGCTTGCATTCTGTCTTCTCCCAGCCCTACATGCAGTGTTTCTCCTCTGTGATGCTCCTCTGCCATGCTATGCTCCCTTGGAGCCAACTCACTGTGGACTAAAACTCTGCAAAGTGTCAGCCAAAATAAACCTCTCTTCTTTTAACTTTGTGTGTTGGGTATTTTACTAATGGGAAAAGTAATGAAACTGAAAGGCAAACATCATCCTAGAACTACAATGTTTAAGTGTCAGACAAACTTAATTTATCACATGGTCTTAGTATTGTTAAACTATTTTCTAGCACTCTGCTTGGAACAACTGCAGTATATAAGCCAACTCAGATTTATTACAATTTCTCTCTCTTTTTCTACCTTAGAAAACACATTTAAACATGAGTCAATGAAACTGCTATATTTAGGGATATTCCTCAATGTACTTGAGGTCAGTTTGCTTTTAAAAAATAATTTCAAATTGGTAGGTTTCTTTTAGTAGACAATTCCAAGGTACCTCACAACTGGTGGCAGCATGAAAGTGTCTCGACAGATTAGTTATCACACAACAATCTAAGCGTGGGGACTCTGCCCCAGGACTTAGGAGATTTGGCTTTTATTTTGCATTCGTAGGAGATGTTCTGACTCCATAACAGTTTTTCGTGCTAAAAAGAGCTAACATTGATGCCTGTTTTCCCATTTCATAGGGAAATTATTATATTACATTTGAATGACTGAAGAATGTATCTTACAAGTATGAAGACAGTTGAAAAATATAGCTACTTTCATCAATATGGTAATAATCTAGTTTTATAATTTGTTATGAGAAAGACTATCTTGAAGAAACACTGTAAACTACTCCTGGTATGAAGTATTGCTGTTTTAATATGTGTCACTATTATCACTAATGTATGCGCCCAAAGACAATGTTTAAATAGTATTATACCAGTGCAGGAGGTGTTGATAACAAAACAAAATATAATAAAATATGAGTTTAATCTACACAATGATATATATATCCTAACTCCACTAATAAAGTAAGTTCATTTGTTCTTAAATATCCAAATTCATTAGCAGAGGGCTATTTTGCTTCCTCTTCACACAATGATTTGTCCTTGTGTGAATTTAAGGAAAAAGTTAACAATTAAAGGTGAATGTCATAAAAGGTTCAATCTTATGTTCAGTTGAGTAAGATGAAGTAATTGGGCTGTTGGCAATTTCTGCCAGTAAAATACCCCTGAGGTCTAATTAGCTGCAGCTAGAAAAGTTCAGAATTTGCCTATGAACAGGACATGCGGCAGTGGTAAGCCTGCAGAGAGCGGATCCTCCAGTGGTACCATATATAAATTAGTAAAGCTGGGTGGAATTGAGATGCTTGACATTTTTAATCTTATAACTTTCATTCATTTCTTCATGAACTAACAGCACCTGGGAGTCTGGCCACAGAGCTATGTCAGACAAGTTGCTACGTGAGATAATTTTAAAGGAAGCATGAAGACAGAATCTCGTGTTTAAATGAACCCGAAAAATCATATAACCACCCCTCATTGCCACTAACCTAAGCTTCAGTCTTTCTTTAGGATATTGAGCTCTGAGAAGCACAGCATCAATTATAATTCCATAAACTCAGACGTAAAAACATTTGGAGCTTTTCTGTTAACTATTAAAATATATGTAAATTAGAATCATACTCAATATTAAAAATTTGCATTCCAAGATTTTCCCATTTAATATTACAACAGAAGAATTTTCCATAATATTGCAAGATTTGAGAAATCTATGTTAAATTTACATGTATACTATTACAGATCATGAGATATTTTATTATATATTTTACTTCCTAATTTTGGACACTGTACACAGTTTATAACTTTTCTCAGCCATTGCAAAATCACATTTAACATATTTTTACATAATAATTTTTCTTTTAAAAAATATTGTCTTTTAAAAAGTATTGTGAGGTCAAAGAGGCAAAATGCTTTTTATTCCTTTAAAGTTCCTTCTAAATCACTTGAGTTGTCTTATTCTTACTTGATGTACGCTGTTGTCTTTTTCTTTTTTTATTTTAAAATGATAAATAGAGGACTTCTGGGAAGAGGGTGACCAGGTGAGCGGCAGAGGGAAACTGCCACAGACCAATCTTTTGCGTGCGGGTGTCGGGTCCATGTCTGCGAAATTCCAACTGAACGTGTTGCTCTGCGCTGCCTGAGCATTAAAGGATCTGCTCGATATGCCATGGCGAGAAGTGGGCGGGCCCTGAGAGATGGGCGCCTGAGGCAATCAGCGCTGCAAGCGGGCCGTGGCTCAGCAGAGTCCACATACGACTGGGTGCGATCGCGGCGGGATGGACCCTCCCATCTCCTGAACCTGAACGTCTCACAGGCGGCTGCGGCCAGGAATTTTTGGAGGAGGTGGAGCAGAACAAACTCGGAGAACGCACTCCTTGGGCAGACTGCGCCAATCTGGGCAGCGGTCCAGGATCCCACTCAGAGACCCGCCACCACAGCTGGCGCCATCCTCGGACGGAGAGCGGGCACTGCAGCAGCTGCGGTTGGCGGCTACTGTGAGAATGCTGAGGAGGGGGAAAAGCACCAGGGAGTGCCGAGATCTCCTGCCAGCACGGATCTCAGAACGGGTGAGCCAAGTGAGCAACGCACCAGGATTTCTCAGTCAGGAAGAAGCTCGACTCAGAGAGAAACATCTGAGTGGCATTCCTGCCAGCATGATCCGAGGATGAGTTGATTGGGCACGCTGACTGGTTTTTTTGAGTCGGGGAGAAACTCCGCCCAGCGAGGGGCATCTGAGCAGCTCTACTGACTGCACAGACCCCGGGACAGAAGAGCAGGCTGGGCGCCCCGACGGGATTTTTGAGTGAGGGAGGAGCTCCACACAGGGAGGAACACCTGAGAGGGCCTCTGCCCGCAAGGTCCCTGGGGAGGCGAGCTGTTCATGCGCCCCAGCCAGGTATCAGGGTACGGAGTAGCACAGTCCACAAAGCAGCATCTGAGCAGCCATTTAAGCGGAACTCTCAGCAGGCACCTTAAGGGACATTCTCACAAAGACAAAGACTCATTGGAGCAGACTCTGCAGCAGACCTTTGCGCTGAACTGCCTGGGGAATTAATAGCTCAACATTTTCAATCTGATACCGTAAAATGGGAAAACAGAGGAACAAAACGCAGTATCACAACTCAACCCCACACAGAACAAGTTCTAAATGCACGGATACAGGGGAACAAGGAAGCTACATACCTGGAAGCTATCAAACGATTACATCCGAAATGAAACAACTCCAACAGGACATAAAAGAGCTTAAAGCAAAAATAAGCCACTTACATGCAATGATCTCACAGACAAAAAATGAATGGAAAACAATAATGGAAGAAATGTTCAGTACACATAGAGAAGAAATTGATGAAAGATTAGAAGAAAATAGGAAACAAATGGAAACGTTACAAGACCAATTTAGGAATGAATTACCAAAAATGAAACAGGTCCAAAGACATTCCCAGGATTTGAAAACTTACACTAAAAGCTTGTAAAACCGGTTAAATTAACCCGAAGATAGAACTTCAGAACTTGAAGACAGCATGGAAGCTTATGAGCCTGAAAGGAAGGATCTCATAAAATCATCAAAGACACAAGAAAAACCAATCCAACAGCTCCAAGATGAGGCAAAACATAATAACATTCGAGTAATAGGAGTCAGTGAAACAGCAGGAGCAAACACAAACGATATAAAAAGAATACTCACTGAAATAATAGAAGAAAATTTCCCAAACAAGGTAAAACATACTGAGGTACAGTTAATCGAGGCATATAGAACTCCAATGATCCATAAGCCAAAGAAAACACACACAGACATGTAATAGTCAAGATCCCAGATATCCAGCACAGGACCACAATATTAAAAGCTGCTAGAGAAATGAAACAGATCACCTATAAAGGAAAGCCCATCAGAATCACACCACACTTCTCAACGGAAACCATGAAATCAAGAAGAGCTTCGAGCGAGGTATTACAGATTCTGAGACAAAACAACTTCCAACACAGACTGATGTATCCTGCAAAACTATTCCTCAAATTCAATGGAGAAATAAAATATTTCCATGACAAAGAACAACTGAAGAACTTCATGAGTACCAAACCAGCATTGCAAACAACACTAAAAGATATTCTAGACAGAGAAAAAAGAGACCACAATCACAAGAACAGCAACAGAAATAACTCCCTAAACAGAACAAGCAAGAAAACAGTCAGCAAAAGAAGGAAAAAAACAAGTAAATAACATCACTAGAAAAAGCCAACATATAACCATGATAACCATTAATGTAAATGGCCTCAATTCAAAAGTCAAAAGGAAAAGATTTGAACAGTGGATTAAGGAACACAATTCAACGATATGCTGTATACAGGAAACACATTTGAATCAAAAGTAAACCCACAGATCGAAAGTTAAAGGTTGGAAAACAATTCTCTATGAAACAGGTCCACAGAAAAAAGCACGGGTAGCTATTATGTTTGCAGACAATATAAACTTCAAACCAAAAACAATCAAAAGAGATAAAGAAGGCCATTACATACTAGTTAGGGGAAAGCAGCAAGAGGAAGAGATAACAATCCTAACATTTAGGCACCAAACAAGGGAGCACCTAACGTTACAAGTCAAATCTTAACAGAAGAGAAAAATGAAATAATAATACTATTGTAATAGGGGACCTAAACACCCCTCTGACGCAAAGAGACAGGTCAACTGCACAGAAATTCAGCAAAAAAATAACAGACCTGAACCAAAAGTGTGATCAAATGCACTTAGTAGATGTATACAGAGTGTTCCACCACACAACATGAGAATACACATTTTTCTCAGCTGCACATGGGTCTTTCTCTATAGAACACATTCAAACCCATAGAGCATATCTACCAAAATGCAAAAGAATTGAAATTATCCCATGCATATTATCGGACCACAGTTCAATGAAATGGGAAATTAATCACAAACAGAACTCCAGAAACCTCAGAAACACTTGGAAATTGGACAACAACCTCCTGAATAACCAATGAGTCACACAAGAAGTTAAAGAAGAAATTTAAAAACACCTACAAATAAATGAAAATGCAATTACAACCTACCGGATTCTGTGTGATGCAGTGAAAGCAGTCCTCAGAGGGAAATTTATAGCAATGAACTCATATACAAAGAAAAAAGAAAGGGAGCAAATAAATAACCTAATGCTACACCTCAAACTGTTAGAAAAAGATCAACAAGCCAAACCAAGAGCCCAAAGAAGGGAGGAGATTATAAAACTCAGGGCAGAAATTAATGCAGTTGAGATGAAGAAAACTCTACAAAAAGTTAGTGAATGCTAGAGTTGCTTCTTCGAAACAATAAATAAAATTGAAAAAGCCGTAGGAATCTTATCAAAAAAAGAAGGGAAACATCTCACATTCATGCAATAAGGAATGAAAAGGATGAAGTAACTGCAGATCCAAAAGAAATACAAAAGAACATTATACTTACTGTGAAAATACTTACTCCCATAGGAGAGAAAACACAGAAGAAATGGACAGATTCCTAGAAAGGTACATATTGCCAAAATTGAATCAGGAAGACGTAAAACTCCTGAACAACCCACTATCAATTAATGAGATTGAAAACGTTATTAAAAACTTACCAACAAGGAAAAGCCCAGGCCCTGATGGATTCACAGCAGAATTCTATAAAATATTTAGAGAAGATTTAATGCCAACACTCCTCAAAATCTTCAATGACATCAAAAAGGAAGCAACTCTCCCCAACACATTTCTGCAGGCAAGTATTATACTACTACCAAAACCAGAGAGTGACCCAACAAAGAAAGAGCACTATAGGCCAATCTCTCTATTGAACATAGATGTAAAGATACTCAACAAAATATTGGCAAATAGATTGGAGCGAATCATGAGGAAAATTATACACCATGACCACGTAGGATTCATTCTAGGAATGCAGGAATGGTTCAATATTCGCAAATCAATAAATGTAATACACTACATTAATACAATCAAAGACAAAAAACACAAGATCATCTCCATAGATGCAGAAAAGGCTTTCAATAAAGTCCAACATGCATTCATGTTAAAAACCTTACAAAAAATAGAAATACATGGCCTCTACCTCAATCTGATCAAAGCCATCTATGACAAACCAACTGCCAACATCATACTAAATGGACATAAACTGCAAACTTTCACTTCAAAGTCAGGAACTAAGACAAGGATGTCCATTATCACCGCTCCTATTCAACATAGTTCTGGAAGCATTAGCCACAGCAATCATACAACAGGGAGAAATAAAAGGAATAAGGATAGGAAAGGAAGAAGTCAAACTATCACTATTTGCAGATGACATGATACTATACATGGAGGACCCCAAAAACTCCACAGGAAAACCCCTTGAATTAATTGATCAGTTCAGCAGCGCAGCTGGGTACAAACTCAACCTCCCAAAATCAATAGCATTCCTAAACACGAACAACAAACAGACTGAGAGAGAAATTGAGGAAACCATACCTTTTATAATAGCACCCAAGAAACTGAATTAAATAGGAATCAGTGTAACAAAGAATGTGAAAGATTTATTCAGTGAAAACTGCACTACTCTGAAAAAGGAAATCGAAGAGAACTTCAATGAATGGAAAAACATAATCTGCTCATGGTTAGGAAGAACTAGCATTGTAAAAATGGCCATATTACCAAAACAGTTGTACAGATTCAATGCAATTCCCATCAAGCTACCGTTAACATACCTCACAGATCTAGAGAAAATATGCCTCAAATTCATCTGGAACCAGAAGAGACCCAGAATAGCAAAAGCAATCCTGGGCAATAAGGACAAGTCAGGTGGAATCACAATCCCTGACCTGAAATTATACTACAAAGCTACTGTAATAAAATCAACCTGGTACAGGCTAGAAAACAGACCTCAGGATCAATGGAACAGACTGGAAGATGCAACTACAATGAAAAACCCACTCAGCTACCTAATATTGGACAAAGGGGTCAACCAAACCCACTGGAAAAAAGAAGGCCTGTTTAGTAAATGGCGCTGGAGAAACTGGCTTGCCTCTTGCCAAAAACTGAAAATAGACCCCAGTCTATCACCATGCACCAAACTCAGGTCAAAATGGATCATAGACCTCAACATTAAAACAGAAACTCTAAACCTATTGGAAGAGAAAATAGGTAAAATCTTGAAGACAGACGAGTAGGGAGAGAGTTCATGAACAAAAATGAAACTGCAAGGGAAACACTTCAAAGAATCAATAACTGGGACCTCATCCTTCTGAAAAGTTTTTGTACATCGAAAGAAATCACCAGCAAAGTGAAAAGAACACCCACAAATTGGGAAAAAATCCTAGTTGGCTGTCCCTCAGACAAAGGACTGCTATCTCGAACATACAAAGACTTAAAAAACATGTACCTGTGCAAATTCAAAGGCCCAATACTGAAATGGGCAGTTGAGATGAATACACATTTCTCAGATAAAGAAATACAAATGGCAAACAAATATATGAGAAAATGTTCCACATCCTTAGTCACTCGAAAAATGCAAATAAAAACAACATCGAGATTTCATCTCCCCACAGTAGGACTGGCCAGTACGAAAAAGTCATCCAATAACTAATGCTGGCGAGGCTGTGGAGAAATAGGGACTCTATCACACTGCTGGTGGGAATGCAGACTGGTGCAACCACTTTGGAGAGCAGTTTGGAGATTTCTCAGCAAACTAGATCTAGAGGTTCCATTCAAATCAGCTATTCCGCTTCTGGGTATTTTCCCAGAAGATCTGAAAACATCATATCACTCTGATATGTGTGCACCCATGTTTATAGCAGCACAATTTGTAATAGCTAAAATGTGGGATCCAAGTGTCCACCCACAGAATATTGGATTTAAAAACAGTGGCATTTTTACATAATGGAATATTAATCAGCTATAAAGAGAGACAGTTTTGGGGACATTCTAAGCAAGTGGTCAAAACTGGAGTCCACACTCATAAGTGAAATAAATCAGCGGTACATGAGCAGGCAACGTATTGTATCACTGGTGTAAGAACCTGAGGGTGGGAATATAAACTAAGAGACACGAAGGAAATCTGTTCAAAAGCAAGGAACAGATGGGATGAGGTAAAGGAGAAAAGAAAGAGGCAAAAATGTATGTATGTATATATGTAGATACATATGTGCAGTAGGGTTAACATGGTTCTACTATTGTATTATATCACTTAATGCAAAGGAATAGTTGATGACAGGTTATTCGATCAATCTTCTATGTCTGTACGTGTTATCCTGAGCACACACTTTGAAGATATCAATATGTAAATCAGCAACTACTGTTGGTTTTCTGATGCTTTGTCTGTAATTCAATTCTGATCTTACTGTTATCGTACTACTTTGTACCTCTTTGTTAATGCTTTCTGGTTTCTTTTTTTTTCTGTTGTTGAGATGATTAATTGTTTGACCAATTTCGCATGGCTACATCTGTTTTCATGAATATACACTTCAAAGATATCAATAGGTAAAGCAACAACCATTGTTGAGACCATGTCACATTGTCTGTAAATCAGTTTTGATTGTACTATTTCTTATGCTACTTTGTTCCTGTTTGTTAATATGTTTTTGTGCTTTTACCTTTAAAATTGAAAACTAATTAAAAATAAAAAGATAAAAACAAAAAGTTATTAACAAACAGACACAAAGTAGCATAGAATAGTACAATCTAATCTGAGTTACAGATAAGGTGACAGGGAATCAACAAGAGTTGTTGCATTATATATTGATAACTTCTAAGTGTGTATTCAGGAAAACAGATACAGACATGCAAAATTGATCAGACAATTAATTATCACCTCTTCCTTACAATAAAGTGACCTAAGTCATTAGTACAACTTCTTTTTAAAGTGTGGAAGCAAAAAGAACTACATCATCAACAACAGAAAAACAAAGAAAAAAATGAAAAGCATTAACAAAGAGAAATAAAGTAGCTCAATAATTGTATAATCAGAATTGAATTATAGACAAAGCCACAGAAATCCAACAACAGTTGTTGCATTGCATACTGATATCTTCAAAATGGATGCTCCGGAGAACACACATACACATGCAAGATTGATCAAACAACCTGTCATCAACTATTCAATAACATTAAGTGACATAAGACAACAGTAGAACCATGTTAGCCATCCTGCAAATATGTATACACATACATACATTCATACATATATTTTTCTCTCTTTCTTTTCTCCTTTCCCACGTACCATCTGTTCTTAACTTTTGAACAGATTACCTTCATGTCTCTTAGTTTATGTTCCCACCCTCAGGTTCTTACACAAGTGACACAATACGTTGCCTGCACATGTACCTCTCCTTTATTTCACTTATGAGTATGGTGCCCACTTGTGACCATTTCCCTGCAAAGGCCCCAAATCTGTGCCCCTTTATACGTGAATAATATTCCATTATATAAAAATGCCACAGTTTTTTCATCCAGTCTTCTGTGGATGGACATTTGGGTTTCTTCCACAATTTAGCTATTACGATTTGCGATGCTATAAACATGGGTACACATACATCAGAGAGATATGAGGCTTTCAGATCTTCTGGGAAAATACCGAGAAGGGTAATAGCTAGTTTGAGTGGAACCTCTAGACCTAGTTTGCTGAGAAATCTCCAAACTGCTCTCCACAGTGGTTGCACCAGTCTGCATTCCCACCCCCAGTGTAGTAGAGTCCCTATTTCTCCACAGCCTCGCCAGCATTTGTTATTGGATGATTTTTTCATACTGGCCATTCATACTGGGGTGAGATGAAATCTCAGTGTTGTTTTTATTTGCATTTCTCGAATGACTAAGGATGTGGAACATTTTCTCATATATTTATTTGCCATTTGTATTTCTTTATCTGAGAAGTGTGTATTCATTTCAGATGCTCATTTCTGGATTGGGTCTTTGAATTTCGTCAGGTACATGTTTTTTTAATTCTTTGTATGTTCTAGATAGAAGACCTTTGTCTGAGGGACATCCAGCTAGGATTTTTTCCCAATTTGTGGGTTTTCTTTTTACTTCGCTGGTGACTTCCTTAGATGTACAAAAACGTTTCAGTAGGATGAAGTCCCAATTATTGATTCTTTGAAGTGTTTCCCTTGCAGTTTCATTTTTGTTCATGAACTCCCAGCCTACTCCTATGTCTTCAAGATTTTTACGTACTTTCTCTTCCAATAGATTTAGAGATTCTGTTTTAATGCTGAGATCTGTGATCCATTTTGACCTGAGTTGGCTGCATGGTGATAGGCTGGGTTCTATCTTCAGTTTTCGGCAAAAGGCAAGCCAGTTTTTCCAGCACCATTTATTAAACAGGTCATCCTTTTTCCAGTGAGTTTGGTTTGCCCCTTTGTCAAATACTAGGTGGCTGAGTGTGTTTTTCGTTGTGGTTGCACCTTCCAGTCTGTTCCATTGATCGTTAAGTCTCTTTTTTAGCCAGTACCAGGTTGATTTTATTACAGTAGCTTTGTGGTATAATTTCAGGTCAGGGATTGTGATTCCACCTGACTTGTCCTTATTGCCCAGGATTGCTTTTGCTATTCTGGGTCTCTTCTGGTTCCAGATGAATTTGAGGCATATTTTCTCTAGATCTGTGAGGTATGCTAATGGTAGTTTAATGGAAATTGCTTTGAATCTGTACTACAGTTTTGGTAATATGGCCATTTTTACAATGTTAGTTCTTCCTAACCATGAGCAGGGTATGTTTTTCCATTTATTGAAATCCTCCTCAATCTCTTTTTTCAGAGTACTGTAGTTTTCACTGAATAAATCTTTCACATTCTTTGTTAGATTGATTCCTAAGGATTTCAATTTCTTGGTTGCTACCGTAAAAGGTATGGTTTCCTCAATTTCTCTCTTAGTCTGTTTGTTGTTCGTGTATAGGAATGCTATCAATTTTTGGGTGTTGACTTTGTATCCATCTATGCTGCTGAATTTGTCAATTAATTCCAGGAGTTTTCTTGTGGAGTTTTTGGTGTCCTCCATATATATTATCATGTCATCTGCAAATAGCGATAGTTAGACTTCTTCCTTTCCTATCCTTATTCCTTTTCTTTCTCTCTCTTGTCCGATTGCTCTGGCTTGTGCTTCCAGAACTATGTTGAATAGGAGTGGTGACAATGGACATCCTTGTATTGTTCCTGACATGGAACTGAAAGTTTTCAGTTTATGTCCATTTAGTATGATGTTGGCTTTTGGTTTGTCCTAGATGGCTTTGATCACATTGATGTAGAGGCCTTCTATTCCTATTTTTTCTAAGGCTTTTAACATGAACTCATGTTGGACTTTATCGAAACCCTTTTCTGCATCTATTGTGATGATCATATGGTTTTTGTCTTTCGCTGTATTCATATGATGTATTACTTTGATTCATTTGCAATTATTGACCCAAACCTGCCTTCCTGGAATAAATCCTACCTGGTCGTGTTTTATAATTTTCCTTATTATTTGCTGTATTCTATTTGCTTGTATCTTGTTGAATATCTTTGCATCTATGTTCATTAGAGAGATTGGCCTATAGTTCTCTTTCTTGGTTGGGTCCTTGTCTGGTTTTCGTATCAGTATGATACTTGCCTCCAGAAATGTGTTGGGGAGAGTTGCTTCCTTTTCGATGTCATTGAAGAGTTTGAGGAGTGTTGGCATTAGATCTGTGAATGTTTTGTAGAATTCTGCTGTGAATCCATCAGGGCCTGTGCTTTTCTTAGTTTGTAAATTTTTTATGACATCTTCAATCTCGTTAATTGATATTGGGTTGTTCAGGATTTTTGAGTCGTCCTAGTTCAATTTTGGTACTTTGTACCTTTCTACGAATGTGTCCATTACTTCTAAATTTTCTATGCTGTGGGAGTAAAGATTTTCAACGTAGGCATCAATGACCTCTTGGATTTCTTTGGCATCTGTGGTGATTTCATCCTTTTCATTCCTAATTGCATGAATTTGAGTTCTTTCCCTTTTTTTATTAAGATTGACTAGGGGTTTATTAATTTCATTTATTCTTTCGAAGAACCAACTCTTTGATTCACTTATTTTTGGTCGAGTTTTCTTCATCTCAGTTTCATTAATTTCTGCTCTGGGTTTTATAATCTCCTCCCTTCTTTGGGCTTTTGGTTTGGCTTGTTGCTCTTTTTCTAAGAGTTTGAGGTGTAGCATTAGGCCATTTATTTCGTGTTTTGCTGTTTTCTTTATATATGAGTTCATTGCTATAAATTTCCCTCTGAGGACTGTTTTCATTTTATCCCACAGATTCTGGTAGGTTGTACCTGTGTTTTCATCTATTTGTAGGTATTTTTTAATTTCTTCTTTAACTTTTTGTGTGACCCATTGGTTGTTCAGGAGATTGTTGTCTAATTTCCAAGTGCTTATGTGGTTTTTGGAGTTCTCTTTGTCATTAATATCCACTTTCATTGCACTGTGGTCCGATAATATGCATGGGATAACTTCAGTTCTTTTGCATTTATGTAGATATGCTCTATGCGCTAGAATGTGATCAATTTTAGAGAAAGACCCATGTGCAGCTGAGAAAAATGTTTATTCCTATGTTGTGGGGTGGAACACTCTGTATACGTCTACTAAGTACATTTGTTCACAATTTTGGTTCAGGTCCGTTATTTCTTTGCTCCGTTTCTGTCCCGTTGACCTGTCTCTTTGCGTCAGAGGGGTGTTTAGGTCCCGCATTAAAATAGTGTTATTAGGGCTGGGGATATAGCTCAGTGGAATAAGCGCTTGCCTGGCAAGCGCAGGGTCCTGAGTTCGATCCCCAGTACTGCAAAAAAAAAAAATTGTGTTATTAGTTAGTTGATTTTTCACGTCTGTTAAAACTTGACTTGTAAAGTTTGGTGCTTCATTGTTTGGTGCATAAATGTTTAGGATTGTTATCTCTTCCTCTTGCAGCTTTCCCCTAACTAGTATGTAAAGGCCTTCTGTATCTCTTTTGATTGTTTTTGGTTTGCAGTTTACATTGTCTGCAAACATAATAGCTACCCCTGCTTTTTTCTGGGGACCTGTTGCATGTAGCATTGTTTTCCATCCTTTATCTTTCAGCCTGTGGATTTCCTTTTGAGTAAAATAAGTTTCCTGTATACAGCATATCATTGGACTGTTTTCCTTAATCCACTCTTCCAATATTTTCCTTTTCACTTGTGAATTGAGGCCATTTACATTAATGCTTATTGTGGTTATATGTTGGCTTATTCTAGTCATGTTATTTACTTGTTGTTTTCCTACTGTTACTATCTGTTTACTTGCTTGTTCTGTTTCAGGATTTCTTTGTATTGTTGCTCTTGAGATTGTGGTCATTTTTTTCTCTGTCTAGAATATCTTTTAGTGCTTCTTGCAATGCTGGTTTGCCACTCATGAAGTTGTTCAGTTGTTCTTTGCCGTGGAAATGTTTTATTTCTCCATTGAATTTGAAGGATAGTTTTGCAGGATACATCAGTCTGGGTTGGAAGTTGTTTTGTCTCAGAATCTGTAATACCTCACTCCAAGTTCTTCTTTGTTTCATGGTTTCCGTTGAGAAGTCTGCTGTCATTCTGATGGGCTTTCCTTTATAGGTGATCTGTTTCTTTTCTCTAGCAGCTTTTAATATTGTGTTCTTTTGCTTGATATCTGGGATCTTGACTATTATATGTTTGTGTGTGGTTTTCTTTGGGTTATGGCTCTTTGGGGTTCTATATGCCTCGATTAACTGTACTTCAGTATCTTTTACCTTGTTTGGGAAATTTTCTGCTCTTATTTCTGCAAATATTCTTTTTATATCATTTGTGTTGTCTCCTGCTGTTTCACTGACTCCTATTCCTCGAATATTATTTCATTTTGCCTCATCTTGCAGCTGTTGGATTGATATTTCTTGGGTCTTTGATGATTTTATGAGATCCTTCCTTTCATGCTCATAAGCTGCCATGCTGTCTTCAAGGTCTGAAATTCTATCTTCAGTTTCATTTAAGCGGTTTTGCAAGCTTTCACTGGAAGTTTTCAATTCCTGGCAATCTCTTTGGCCCTGTTTCTTTCGTGGTAATTCATTCCTAAATTGCTCTCATAACATTTCCATTTGTTTCCTACTTTCTTCTATTCTTTTATCTATTTCTTCTCTATGTGTACGGAACATTTCTTCCATTATAGTTTTCAGTTCATTTTTTGTCTGAGAGATTATTGCAGGTATGTGGCTTATTGCTGCTTTGATCTCTTCTGTGGCCTGATGGAGTTGTTTCTTTATTTCGGATGCAATCATTTCAGAACTTGCAGGTATGTTGCTTCCTAGTTCCCCTGTATCCTCGCATCCAGGACTTGTTCTGGGTGGGGTTAAGTTCTGAGACTGCATTTTGTTCTTCTGTCTTCCCACTTTTTGGTATCAGCTTCCAAATATTGAGCTATAAATTACCCAGGCAGTTCACCAGGCATAGGTCTGTTGCAAAGCCTGCTCCAGTGACTCCTTCTCTTCTGGAGAATGTCACTTAAGCTTTCTGCTGAGAGTTCCACTCATTAGTCTGCTCATATGCTGCTTTGTGGGCCGAGCTACTCCCTACCCAGAGACCTGGCTGGGGCGCATAAACAGCTTGCTGCCCCGGGTACCCTGCGGGCAGGCGGCAGCTCAGGTGTTCCTCACTGGGTGGAGCTCCTCCCCCACTCAAATATCCGGTCGCGGCGCCCACCCAGCTCTCCCGTCCTGGGGTCCATGCAGTCGGTATGGCCACTCGGATGTCCCTTGCTGGGCGGAGCTTCTCGCCGACTCAGAAATCTGGCTGGGACACCCAAACAACTTACCCATTCCTGGGATTGTGCAGGCAGGAGTCCTACTCAGGTGTATCTCCCTGGGTCGAACTTCTTCCTGACTCAGAGATCTGGTTGTGGCACACAGTCGGCTCAACCGTTCCAGAATCCGTGCAGGCAGGAGAGCTCCAAAGAGCCAATATCTCATGTCCCACCTGCGATCCGCCACTCCTCGTTGCTTCTCCACCTCCTCGGCTTTCTCGCATGAGCTGCCAACTGCAGCCGCCACAGTGCCCGCGCTCAGGCTGAGGAGGGCGCCGGCTGCGGGGACTGGGACCTGAGTGGGACCCCGGTCCACAACCCGGATTAGCGCAGTCTGCCCGAGGAGCATGGGCTCCAAGTCTGCCCCACTCAGCAGCCACCAAAAAGCCAATTTACGCTGTTGTCTTTTGACAACTGGTTGGGAGTTTTCCTTAGAATAAGGGAGTGTAATGAAGTTGCTGTACTTTCTTTTCACATATGCATAAGATTTTCATCCTGATGAAATATAAAGCCCTTTCTCCATTTAAATTTGAAAAGAAAAGAAGCATTTTAACAGAATATTTTTCTTCTGTGTTCAGTTTCTATTTCCTTGGAACATTTATGCCCCTAAATAAGGATAATTTCCTCCCCTTCTATTAACAGTGTAATATTCTTTATCCAAGAATGATGAATGCTGTCGGAGACGACAGAAGATTGCCAGTAGCACAATCAGAGAGAAGTAGAGTATGTCGTTCTCTTGTAGGTGCGTGAATTCCTGCAGTGCAGTAATAAAATATCAGAAGAGGGATTATGAAGGGCACTTAGCACAGACATTTCAATAATTATATAAAGTAACAAACATTACTACACATCCTGTGTCCATAAATAGTTGTTAAATGAGTGAACTGATGTATTTGTGGCAATTAATCTTTCTACAAGTTATATGTACTTTATCTGATCTCATAGTCTCTGTATTCCATATTTTTTCCATTTTCAAAACTTTGAAAATAAAGGTTTCTTTTACTTAATAGATTTTTATAGATAATGCCCATGTAAGAGGATGTTTTAACCCAGTATTGAAACTGTGAATCTACTGAAGGAGTCTATGTTAAATTGTCCGTGGGATGTAATTTTGAAGAACAATAATATTATAATACTATCATTAATATTGTAATTACTACCATTGCAATCATCTTGAAAGATAATTCCCCAATAACATATTTTTGAAACTCAACTTATAAACTATGCCAACGTGATTAAACTGGAACGTGCCCTTCCTTTATAGTGTTTATTTACTGTTCTTGTGCAGTGGGTATGTGCTCTGTTT
The DNA here is from genome assembly GCA_004027595.1 of Dinomys branickii. NCBI lineage: Eukaryota > Metazoa > Chordata > Mammalia > Rodentia > Dinomyidae > Dinomys > Dinomys branickii. The sequence goes on from PVLD010011729.1 coordinate 58,063, forward strand.
GAACAGAGTCAGAGGATCAGAGTACTTGAGGTCCTTTGTTTATGGCCAGGGAGGTGTGTGCATTCATGGAGATGCAGGAAGTGTGGGAATTTGTCAAGCATTCCTTTATCATCTAATAGGTGCCACTCATTGAAGAAATGATGCCAGACACTACGCTTGGCATACTGAAGAAACAGCCATGAGTATAAAGTGTGTATTGCAGTAATGTGTGGATTGCAGGTGCCAGGGAAGGTGGGTCCCCATCAATTTTCACATTTTCATCCTCTACTTGCTTAGAATGCCTTGCAAGATAGATCTGGACCATCTCTTTGTTTAAAATTTAAAATCATGGCTTTGAATGTAAATTCTGGGGGAGCGAATAAGCTTTACCTCTATGCTGCACTTCACAACTCACACAGTGTATCTCATAGCCATAACTCATAAGCTCACAGACACAGGTTCAGGATCAGACCCACGGGGGGAAGGGAAGGATTTAACAAAGTCCCGAGGTGGTGGAAGTGGAGAATCCAGAGCTCGTGTACATAGCCCATGTCTGTTTGTTAAAGTACCCAATAACTGATGCTTTATGAGTGCTTTTTAGGTGACAGAGAGCATTAGGCATCTGTAAGTGGAAAGGAACCACCAAAGCACTAGCAGGTTGAGGGACACCGTAGTCGCGTTCCACATGACTCACAGACAGTGACCACCCTGTCTCCTTACTATGAAATTCAAGCTATGACCTTTTATGATCAACTTCATGTCTTTATCTTTTGGTAGGTAGATCAGGACTTGTGAAGGCGCCAGTTCCTCAGTGGATCAGCCCACGCCTCCCAGTAATGTTACTGAATTTATTCTCTTGGGACTCACGCAGAATCCACACTTGCAGAAACTACTCTTCCTTATCTTCTTGTTCATTTTCTTATTTACTGTGCTGGCCAATTTGCTAGTTGTCATCACCATCTCCCTCAGCCCCACCCTGTCTGCTCCCATGTACTTCTTTCTCACTTACTTGTCCCTCATAGATGCTTCCTACACATGTGTCACCACCCCGAAAATGGTCATCGACATGCTTCTCCAGAGGAGGACCATCTCCTTGGGCAGCTGTCTGACGCAGCTCTTTGGGGAGCACTTCCTGGGAGGCTCAGAGATCATCCTCCTCATTGCCATGGCCTACGATCACTACGTGGCCATCTGCAAGCTCCTGCACTATGTGACCATCATGCGGCAGGGGCTCTGTCGCCTCTTGGTGGTGGTAGCCTGGATGGGAGTGATCCTGCATGCCACTGTGCAAATTCTTTTCATGATCCACCTGCCTTTCTGTGGTCCCGTCATTGACCACTTCATGTGTGACCTCTTTCCCTTGTTGAAACAGGCCTGCAGAGACATCTACCAGCTGGGCATGGTGGTGGCAGCCAACAGCAGAGCCACGTGCTTGCTCGTTCTGTCCATGCTGCTTGTCCCATACATGGTCATCCTGAGCTCCCTGAAGTCCCAAGGCTCTGAAGGGTGGCACAAAGCCCTCTCCCCCACGGCTCCCACTTCACTGTCATAGTCCTATTTTGGTACCTTGCATATTCACTTACATGCGTCCTGTGGTCACCTACCCTGTGGACAAGTTGGTGACTGTGTTCTTTGCAATCCTCACTCCCATGTTCATTTCTATAATTTACACAGTGAGGAACACGGAGGTGAAAAGTGCCAGGAGGCGTTTGCTGAAGAGGAGAAGAACTTAGCTCGTTCCCAAAGCCAGGAATAAGATGGTCAATGTAAAGAGGACTATTTCTGTAAGAAGTAAATTTACAAATTTCAAGAGAATTAACAAATTTCACAAGGAAGCATCATTCCTTCCTAATTGTGGTTATTAGGGACTTAGTACTATCTGGGTGCTTTTGAAAGCTAGCACCTTTTGACAGGTGTCTTGCCCAGACTTCTACATTCATGTGCATAGACTCAGGCTATGAAATGGGAAGAACTGTACATCTACAGCTTGAAGATTCTGAAACTCGTTGTACTCCAGAGTCTCCCTCCAACTTTACTAATTCTTTCTGCATGTTTTACTTGGCTGAACTTAGCTTCTCCAGGGAAACTGATCTCGGAATGTTTTAAAGTTTTGCTTGGCCAGGGTGAGGCAAAACTAAAAAAAGGGTAGAATCACTTGGATGGGTGTTTGCGCAGGTGACACTTGGGAGTGAGGAACTGTTGATTTTATTCCTTTCTTTACTTTGTATTTGTGGCAAAAGAAAAATGTGGAACACAGGAAGAGAGTCACCCATTAAAGGAAGAAAGAAACAATTTCTAACCTAAGAAATATATAATTGCTAACCTATCTGTAAATTTTTTCTGGCACTAAAAATAGGCTAAGACTTTTGAAATTCCTCTTATTGTGTTCTTATTTTCTTAAATATCCTCATGCTCAGCTCAGTTTTTCTTGAATATAGAGGAAGGGGTTTTTCTCCCTTACAAATATTTGGGGAATGATTTGCAGAAACAAGAGTAACTATTCTTCTATTCAATCTCACTAAATGGCATTTGGTAAGTTTTTAGAGCTATTACTTCTGTACATGTGATACATGGATTTATGTTAAATGAATATTTTAATGTCTAACAGACACACTTCAGTTAGAGGATTTAATCCTTGTACGAAAAGAGGAAGTTTCAATATTACTGTCTCCAATTTACAAAGAAGTAAGTTGAAAATAATAGAGATTAGCTAGCCTATGTCTTCAGGGTACACATCCTAGAGTATCAGCTACAAAATTTAAAGCTGGATCTTTCTTCCAACTCTTAATTCTACTTTTTTCAAATAAGACACAGGTCTTCCTACGTTTATGGCTAAAAGCAAGGAATTTCTACAGAGCCTTAATGATTTCCTTTGCCCTTGGAGAATAATAACACCGAATGTGCTGGACCCTGTTCTCATATTACTTGTATGTTTCAGCAGCAAGGTTCTATAGACACAGAGAGCATCAGTTCATTTACACTGAAACATTCCACTGTGTGAACCCTTTCTGACTGCACACTTTGAACTTTCATTTCTCACAAAGTGTCACCTTTCACTAACATCGATTACCTGAAGCTATTTCTCCCATAATGTAAGCATACATTAATACTTGATCCTGGAATGCCTGTCTCTTGGGAGAGAGTGTATGTTCTAGGTTTTGCATGGGTGTCTCAAAGTCAGAAGAAACAACCTTTTCCTACAAAGCCTAGCAAATGATATAATCAGGACTTAAACTGTTTAAAGTGATCAAGTTCGCAATTGGTGAGAATTAAAATTTCCAGAGATATTGGACTAAGTGGGTCATTGTTGACTTTGTCTGATGGATGTTAGAAGATAAGAATTTTCCAGGAAGGTCAGCAGAAAATTGAGACAATCTCATTTCTACTCAAAACAGAAGGATTTGAGGTCAGCTAAGGTCTATGATGGTGTTGTAGGGGTCACACCACCTGCTCAGTGATGCAGTAAGAAGATGAATTGAGACCAATGACACTTTGTCAACAAACTTGGAAGAGGTAAGAACTAAAGTAGTGATATAAATAAGCCTGACCTTCTCAGTGGATGGATTCCTGCCTATTTATAGACAATTCTAAGAAATGCATTCCTCTGCACCCCTCCTTGATAAACTGAAGCTCACTGCCATCTGATTATTTCTAGTGTGTAAAAATGAAATAACCTAAAAGAAAATATGTAGTACTTTTCTAAAACTTTATACGGTAAATAATAGATTTTATGTATATGGATACTGGTTAATGTGGTTACTGAATTAAGTGAAAATATTAGGCATTATGTGAGTGCAGGAAATGAGCAAGTCACAGTTTTGGATGACTGTGTGGCACACATGTTGCTATATTCCTTGTGTATTTCAACTCTCAAAGCAGAGATGCATTTGTCTGATGAGTTTATCCTATTTGATGAGCTTGCCATTTTATGCCAAGAGAATATACACCTGGGTGCGGTGGTGCACGCTGTCATCTCAGGACTCTGGGTGGCTGAAGAAGAACAAGTGCAGATTTGAGCCCAACCTGGGCAAATCAGTGGTTTAACACATTTGTGTCTAACAATGAAAAAAAAAGGGGAGCTGGAGATGTAGTTCAGTGCAAAGGCCCTGGATTCAGTACCCAGCATGAAGAAGAAAAAGAGAAGAATGGATAGAAAGAGGAAGAGAAGGAAGGAAGGAAGAGAAAGGAAGGAAGGAAGGAAGGAAGGAAGGCAGGAAGGATGGATGGAAAAGAAAAGAGAGGAGGAGGAGGAGCACGAGAAGAATGGGGAGTGGAGGAGGAATCTCAACGAGGCAGCCAAATGTTTCAATCCTCCCTCCTCTCCTCTCCCTCTGTTAAGCATTCCTCGTGAGCATGGTGCAGGGCATCAGACACAGAACTAACCACGGGTCCCTCTGCGAATCTTGTCTGCAGGCCACTTCCCTTATTATTATTTGTTTGGGAGAGGAGGCACTCTTCCGTTCTGGGTTTCCTCAGCCTCCATTTTGTGTGCTCTTCGCACTCTGAATTCTGCTCTTGTGAGGGAAACCTCACCTGATTATCTCCTCCTCGTCCATACAAGAGCATCATAGAAAGTGGAAGGCAATGGGATCAAGAAGTAAATAATTAATGGTTCAATTTCAGTAAAATCAACACAGGGTTGGGAAGAAAACAAACTACTCCATCATGGAGATAATTTGAATCTTTTTTGGAAATCAGATTGGGCCTTGAAATGTTAACTATTGTTTCTATTGTGACTTACCCATTGTTCTCACATAGTGTTGAAGTAAATGTTAACTATTGTTTCTATTGCGATTTACCCATCACTCTCACATAGTGTTGAAGTAGATTGTTTGAAAAGCAGCTCTATGGACAGCTGAGTTTAAGAAGTCTACCTTTATTTATCTCCCATATCATGTCAGATGAGATGCTTAGTGGAACAATAAAAAGTCATGTTTGCCTGGAGTTTAAGTTTCAAGTAAGAATACATTGGTTAAAAGAGTACGTCAGTAACTAACAAGTACATATACAAATAATAATAACTAACAAGTACAGAAATCATTACGTTGAAGGAAATAGGGAGATGAAGATGATAAGACCTGGGCACGGATGTGTGCAGCTGTTGCAGCATTCCCAGAACTTTAGTTAGATCCTAGTTTAAATAACAACCTATATGATGACAACCTACTTTAAGTAACAACTTTGTTTTGAAGAACATGCTGGAGAGATGAAGGGAGTATCAGACTGGGTGACAGAAACTTTCGTTCTTGTACTTTGTAGGTGGCCAAGGTAAGTAGTGTTCCTTTTTCTTTATCTATATTGTCAACAATCTATACTGAGTACATTAGTGACTATAATAGTGTGACTATGATGGTAGGATTTTCGTGTCACAGAAGCATACAGTTTAGTTTTAGAGCAAATAATTGCATGGTTAATACTATGAACTCGTCTTTTTGCTTGTGGATTATCAGCTCGGCTTAGGCCCAGTAGAAATCCATCCCTGAAGAAAGGATTTCGGCAGGCCTCGGATGGGATTTTACTAGCTGTATGGTTAGCTCCTCCCTCAGTAGACACAGCCACAAAGGGCTGCAGTTGGGAGGACGATGAAACAGGACATTTTGAAATTCTGTGTCATTCCCAATGGTACTCTGTTCTTGTTTGGCACAAGTCCATTACCCAAAGGATGGGCGTCTTATTAATGATATTCCTTATAAGCTGTGGATGGTAAACTGTTTACAAATTAAGTTCAAAATGAAGCCACATCGTAGGCACAGTGTTGTAAATGATTTTTGAAGGCAGTTTTCCTGACTACTATTTTGGGCAATTTTTCCTATTCAGAAGTAATTTAAGTTCTCCTGCTGACTACAAGGTTTGTTTACTTTTTAAGTCCTTGGACACTTCGAGCAGTTGTTTCTTTTTTTTTTTT